>LPNX010876582.1:91926-152419 GCA_001517045.1 Pseudotsuga menziesii
AGATTATTTATGATGTTTAGGGATTTTGGATAGCTACCACTTGTTTTGAATAGCCTTGTATATGCATATGAAGGTATTATAAGGAATTATGAAATTTACTCTGATGCAAATTTTGATAAATTATTTAAGTAAAATGAGTAAAGTGAGGAACAAAAACATTTTCTTCATTTAATAATGAATGTTAAAGATACAATTTCCATTGTAGATGATTGAACATTACTAATGACACATATTATTTTTTCTTTAGACAACCCAACAAAAAAATGTCATTTGATAAGGTGTCACATCCCCTCCCGCCCTGGAGGAGAAATGCGAGTCCAACTGCACTCTGATACCACAATGTAGTGTATTCACTACTCTGGTATACCACGATGTCCATGAACAAGGCGCCCATACACCTGAATGAAATGCGAAATAATTTAAAACCTATTACTTATTTTTATTTAACATGGTCATGGGTCATGTAACATCTTTTAACAATCATGCTCAGGCTTAAAACCACTGTAACAGTCATTCTTCCCTTGACAGGTCCATTCTGTGACCAGAAAATCATTTTTTCGCATTGAAACTGTCATTTTCGCATTCCTCTTTCTACATTATCCTTTTCTCCTTCCGCCACAGAATCTGTGGATTGGAAACACAACTTTTAACTAAATCATTTGGTCACTTTCCGCCTTTTTCCTTCCATTGCGGAACTCGAGAATCAAAAACATAAC
Organism: Pseudotsuga menziesii; assembly: GCA_001517045.1. Taxonomy (NCBI): domain Eukaryota; kingdom Viridiplantae; phylum Streptophyta; class Pinopsida; order Pinales; family Pinaceae; genus Pseudotsuga; species Pseudotsuga menziesii. Next base: position 92,643 of record LPNX010876582.1, read on the forward strand.
TTTCGACGGAATTATTCAGCCACATTTTGGGGGCAGATCTCAGAAATCGGAAAGACAACGTTTTACCTTAACCTTTTTTTGCATTTTATGCCTCCTGCCTTCCGAGGGTGGATTCCAGGGTGTGGAAAACACACTTTTGCCTTGGAATGTCTGGCTCTTTTTCCGGTTTCGACTTCCTCCTTCCACAGGAGGATTCCTGGTGCGGAAAACCAACATTCTACCTTGTCTTTTTTCCTGATTTCCACCTTCCGCCTTCCTCCTTCTGTAGGCAGATCCTGGAGTGTGGAAAACCAACATTCTGCTTTGTTTCAACTTCTCTCTTCCACCTCTCTCACCTTCCGTAGGAGGATCTCAGGGTGCGAAAACACTTAAGTCAGATGCCTTCTGACTCTATAACTAGGCTTCTAGCCTCCCTGATCATAAGCAAAATGCATTGAAACATACAATGGCATATACAGATGCAAATTGAGGAACATTTAACAATAGTAACTCTACTAAAATCATTAGCAAGAATTCATCATATTCAATTCAGTCATAAGAAAATACATTGCATAGATAAGAATAACAGAGAATACTTATCTTGAAGATGAAGTTGCCACGCAACTAGCTATGTCGATGCAACGTTCCACCCAACCATAGGCCAGTGTGTTCATTAATCTCTCAACACCAGTTCCACCCCTGAGTTGGGCATGATTTCCATAGGGAACTACAAAACAATAGACTCACACACAATCAAGCCAACCTTCAACTGGGTTTATCAGACTGTTTAGCCAAGCCAATACACAATTGAGTTTATCAGGCTGTAGGCATACAAGCCAATACATTGTTGGGTTTATCAGCTACTCAACCAAGCTAGCAAATAGTTGGGTTTAATGAAGTGCACATAGTCAAGCAAACATTCACATTAAGGACCATCCAAGTCAACATATGGGTTTATCAGGGTACTCAGCCAAGCCATCTCACTACTAGGTTTATCAGGCTACTCAGCCAAGCCAAAATTGACAATTGGGTTTATCAGGTTGTCCAGCCAAATATTACACACATGGACAAAATGCACAATAAGACATAACCATTCCAACTACCAGTTGGGTTTATCAGGATGCTCAGCCAAGCCAATATCCAATTGGGTTTATCAAGCTACCCATCCAAGCCAATATACAATTGGGTTTATCAAGATGTCAGCCAAGCCAATCTCCTTCAGGTTTATAGGGATGCTAAGGCATTGGAAAGGTAGAATGGCTAAGATATTGGCTCATTCAAGATCTAAGATCTATTAGGGACACCTCCATAAGATCTATCTGGTCTAGCATACACAATACTTACACACCCAAAACAAGGAAGCATCACCTTCTCTGCTCAACAGTCCCTCGGTTTATGCCTTCCCTTCCAATTCTCTTCAGGGTGTGCATAGAAGATTCATTGGACACTCTTATCTTTTCACGAGGTTCCTCTCTGCACTAGGTTTATCAAGCCCATTCCTCGTCTCTTCCACTCGTAAGTATTGCATACAGTCCAGACCCAAACTAAGGTACACATAATAGTAAACCACGGGGAGACACACTACAACATAGGGCTTCACTCTGTAACATAGAGAAACAACGTCTCATACCACTCTATAGTTCATGTTAAAACTATAACACAAAAACCTGGGTTCCATACCACACGGTCACACGTAAAAACGTTGCAGAACAATCCATTCCGTGACTCCGAAGAGTGAACAATGCATGCTGAGGAACAATAAAACATTCCCCTGACTAAGGGAAAGGAGGACTGGCACACATAAATGTGCTTACTTGCATCAGAAGCAAGAATGCGGCTTCCCCATACTGCAGGCTAAGTCAGTGATGAAACCGACTGCCATACCACGTACTAACCAAGGAATTAACTGCCTCAAACGATCTTCTGGAAGAATTGAATGATTGAGTGCACAGGATGAACAGGGTATAGGATCTTAAGGAATGAGTAACTTGGATAGATCTATGGCTAAGTTAGATCATCAAAGTAGATCGATGATGCATAGAAATTCCGCTAGGTGAAGATGCGTGGTTTAGAAAACTCTTGATGTACGCAAAATTCTTATGGAATCTGCTTCACCAAATTTGAATTCCACCGTTAATCTAGTGGGGACATAGATCCAACGGTCCACAAAAATTCGGTTGATTCAACTAGAAAGTTGTTTATCATCAGCGAGCGGGCGCGGACTTTTTATCCAAAAGGATTTGTTCCGAGCTTGAGTCTGCCTAGGTGAGTTGGACGATAGATTAAGGAAGGTTTTTCTGCTAATTAGAACGGCATTTGTGAGGATTGGACCTGAAATATCTCACTTGGAATCTGCTTGGATAACTCCCTCTCCTAATTCCTTGTAAACCATGCCCCCATCTCTTTCACGTTGTAGTGCATAATTAGTTGTGGTATTTTATTAAATTGCAGACTTACATGATATTCCAAAATGTGTTGTGCTTAACTAGCACTATAACCATAGGTATCAACCTTGATCACCTATACACAAAACACCAAATCGATGGTAGGGCCTTGGCCTTGAGCTCCTTGCCATGATTTACATACAATATATACATCATGTACAATTTCAATACCATGGGGTCAAAATCGGGGTGTTACATTCCCCTCCCCCTTCATTACTAATGTCCTCAATGCTCTACAAAATTTAACAAAATTGGATGTGCCAATCGCAGGGCATCCACCAGCTCCCACGTAGCCTCATCCGGACTATAGTGCTTCCACTGCACCTTTACCCGTCCAACGGCTCGATTTTGGAGCACCATGACCTTCCTGTCAAGGATGCGCAATCACTCAGTTTGGAACTCTCCCTTGGGTTCCACCTGAATCACATCCCAATTTATCACATGTTTAGGATCATGTACATGTTTCTTAAGCAAAGAAACATGAAAAACATTATGAGCTCTAGTGCTAGTAGGCAATGCAAGTCTGTATGCAACTGGCCCTATTCTTTCAAGAACTTAGAAAGGCCCACAATATCTAGGTGGCATCTTGGCACAATGTCTAAGCTTCAAGGAACTCTTCCTTGGCCTCACTCTGAGGTAAACATGATCCCCAACACATAAATCTCTGTGCACTCTATGGTTATCTGCATAGCTTTTCTACTTATCTTGGGTTTCTTTCAGATTCTGCCTGATCTTTGCAACCTCTTGCTCCATTTCCTTGAGCAATTTTGGACCAAGCACAATCCTTTTCACTGGATTATCCCAAGTTACTGTTGTCCTACACCTTCTTCCATACAGAGTTTCGAATGGACTCATTCCCAAAGATGCTTGTTGTGCATTATTATATGCAAATTCTACCAAGTGTAAATAATTTTCCCACTTGGTTGGTTTGTCCATCACATACATGCAAAGCATGTCTTCAAGCACCTGATTTAATCTCTATGTTTTTCCATCAGTTTGAGGATGGTAGGTAGTGTTGAAGTTCAACTTTGTACCCAAATCTGCAAACATACCCTTCCAAATATTGGAAGTGAACTTGTATCCCTGCCAAAAATTATTTCCTTAGGAAATCCATGGAATCTGAAAATCTCCTTCATGAATATTTTTGCAATGGCATCAGTCTTATACGTGGACTTAACCAGTATAAAATGTGATTCCTTTGTCAACTTGTCCACCAAAACCATGATGGAATGATTTTGTCTCCAATTCATTGGAAATCCTATAATAAAATCCATGGAAATAACTTCCCATTTCCATTCCAGTACTGGAAAAGCCTGCAATAAACCTATCAGGTGTCGATGCTCAACCTTCACCTGCTGACATCTCATGCATTTAGAAATATACTCAGCAAGGTCCTTTTTCAACCCTGGCCAAAAATACTGCTTTCTAGCTGTAGTAATTGTCTTCTGATATCCTGGGAGACCAGATTATGGAGCTTGATGGGTTTCGTCCATAGAAATTATCCTCAAGTCTGCTACATTTGGAAAATAAATTATGTTCTTATAGGTAAGAAGTTTATCTTCTTCAAATCTATATCCCTCATACTTCTTTTCAAGGCTTTGTTGTTGCAACTTGTCCTTGATCTGCACATACATTTCATCCTTAGTAGTATGATTAACAATCTGGTTGGAAAATACTAAGAGATGCCACATGCATTTCATGCACCTTCTTGCTGAGTGCATCAGCCACTTTATTTTATTTTCCTTTTATGTGCTTGATTTCAAAATCAAACTCACACAAAAACTCTAGCCATCTAGCTTACCTAGCATTTAGAGTTGGATGATCAAACAAGTACTTCAGACCACAATGGTCTGTCCTTAGCTCAAATTTTCTGCCCATTAAGTAATGCCTCCACATCTTGAGAGCATGTACTATGGATACAAGTTCTAGATCATGAGTAGCATAGTTCTTCTCATGATCCTTCAAATTTTGATACTCATACCATACCACGTGGTTGACTTGCATAAGAACTCCTCCAAGTCCTTGGTTACATGCATCAATACACACCACACAATCTTTTTATGGGTCTGCAATTTTCAGAATTGGTGCACTTGTAACTGCTGGAAGCTCTCCTCACATCTTGGCGTCCATTCAAACTTTACCCTTTTCTTTTGCAAAGAATTGATTGAGTGTGCAACCTTGGAGAATCCTTCAATGAAATTCTTGTAGTATCCTGCAAGTCCCATAAAAGATCTCACATCTGTCACATTTCTTGGGGTTGGCCAATTCATAATGGCCTCAATCTTCTCAGGGTCCATAGATATGCCTTCATCTGAGATAATGTAACCCAAATAATGAATTTTGTCTTTATAAAAGTCACACTTTCTCAACTTTGCATACAACTTATGCTCCCTTAGCAATTTCAATGTCAGTCTCAGATGTTCTTCATGCTCTTCCTCATTCTTAGAATAAATAAGAATGTCATCAAGGAAAACAAGAACAAACATGTTTAGATACCTGCTGAAAACACTATTCATGAGACACATAAATGTAGCTGGTGCATTTATGAGACGAAATGGTACCACTACAAACTCATAGTGTCCATACCTTGTTCTGAAGGTTGTCTTATAAATATCTTCATCCTTGATTCTTACCTGATGGTAACCAGACCTCAATTCAATCTTAGAAAACACCTTTGCTCCTCTCATTTCATCAAAAAGGTCATCAATCGAGGTAAAGGATATTTATTCTTCATAGTAACTTTATTCAACTATATGTAATCAGTACACAAGCTGTGTACCATCTTTATTTTTCACAAACAAAACAGGTGCTCCCCAAGGAGACACACTTGGCTTGATATACTTCTTTTCCAACAACTCCTGCAGCTGCATCTTCAGCTCTAGCGATTCTGGTGTGCTCGTCCTGTAGGGTGTCTTGGACACTGGTGCTGCTCCAGGAACAAGGTCAATTGTAAAATCATTGTCTCTCTCTAGAGGAATTCATGGGATTTCATCAGGAAAAACATCCTTGAACTCCTGCAATACATGAAAGTCCTCCAACCTAGGAGTTTCATTCTCTGCTACCTCCAAAACATGGGCTGCATACAGTCTAGAACCTTTCCTACATAACTTCTTCAGCTGCATTGCTGAAATCTGCCTAACAGAAATCATCTTTGGAATGTCTCTTACAACCCTTGGATTCCCTTCTTCATCCATGCATTCAAAAGTATTATTGTAATAGTCAAGCTTAACTTTGTGCACTTCTAACCAATCCATTCCAATGAGAATATCATAGGAACCAAGTGGTAGAACATTCAAGTCTGCACAAGTGACTAGTCCATCCATGACTAATGGACATTTCTCTACCACTTCACTAACCTTTCTCTTGGTTCCAGTGGCTAGATGAACTAACTATGATTTGTTATGCTTTAACTTCTTCAAAGCAAAAATCTCAACAATTCTAGGAATGATATAACTGTGAATAGATCCAAGGTCAATCAAAATAGAAACAATTTATCAACAATCTTACCTTCAATGTCAACCATAGTTGACTGATGATCTTCATGGTGGTCCTCTAGCATTGCATAAATTCTAGGGACAGTCCTTCCTACTTGAGCCACTATTTTAGCTCCTTGGATGTTGCGAGCTTTCCTTGCATACCCATTCTCAAGCGGATAGTTCTTGTGCATATGGTTTTCTCCACATCTCCAACATTGGAGTGGTTCTGTGATCTCTTTTGTATCTCATGACCTTTCTCCAATCACTATGGATGGCTTATCCACAGCTTGTGATGGTTTTATTTGCTGACTTCTGAAGTGAGAAGGTTTGAAACCTTTCTTTCTTTTGTTCAAACTTCTCGTTCCTCTTTCCCTTCCATGCTTTATGGATATCCGGTTTTATTTTATTCATATCATAACAATACTTGGCCTTTCTTATGGCCTCTTCTAGAGTTCTAGGTTTATCAAACTCAATTTTGTCTTTGTAAGATTGAGGTAACCCACTTAGAAAACATTGGATTTTCACTTTATCATCCTGGATGTACCAAACATACCTCAACACCTCCAAGAATTTGTTTGCATATTCTTCCATGGCCAGTTATCCCAATTTCAGCTCATGGGACTCTCTGATATTATCATCATAGTACCTATCAGAGAGGTACTTCTGCTTGAAATACTTCTTGAACTGCTTCCACATGATCTTTCTGCCATTGAAATTATTCACTTTCTTGAGGTGCTCCCGCCATATAGATGCTCTTCCATTCATATTGAAGATGGCTACCCTTGCCTTCATATTTCCTAAGTAGTCTTTGAATTGGAAATATTTCTTCATCCCAAGAAGCCAAGCTTCAGCTTCTTGACCAATCTTTACCTCACCATTAAAGGTAGGAGGCCTTGCCTTCTTCAATTCATCACGTGAACAGTTATGGTAACTCCTCTTCCTCTTATCCCTGTGAGATGAAGAGCTTGAAACCCTAGTGGATCCTTCAGAGTCAGACGATCCACTAGAAGGCCTCAATATTCTTCTGGAACTGCTCTTACTTCCTTCTGGATTCACTGCCCGATGCCTAGAGTTCATCCACCTTTGGATGTCTTTCAAACTCTACAACATGGATGCATTCAACTGATTCTTCTCTTTTTGAGCTTTAATCATTCTTTCACTATCTTCTCTGTAACTTTGCATCTCCACCCTTAGGCTTCTCATGGTGGCTATAATATCTGGGGGATTATCTTGATATCTTCTTCCATTGGATTCTGTCTTAGCATTTCCAACTCGAATGTTTTCCCCCATAGCATCTTCCTTGAGATCATAGGGATCCTGTGCATCATTCATGCTGTAGGTTCTCATGGCCGATCCAAAACCCACTTTTCCAAACTGCACTATGACTCTACAAAATGTGTAAATAAACACACTGTTAGACAATCTCAGAATTCAAAAACCACTTACAATGAAACCCATAGCTCTGAAAACTATTCACTTGGCCCATCTAGGACCAATGTTGTAACCATTAGCTCGGGTACCACAATGTTGTGTCCCCTCCCTCCCTAGAGGAGAAACGTGACTCCAACTACGCTCTTATACCACAATGTAGTGTACCCTCTACTTTGGTATACCACGATGTCCATGAACTCGGTGCCCATACACCTGATTGAAATGTGGAATAATTTAAAACTTATTACTTAGTTCTCTTTAAAACATTCATGGGTCATGTAACATCTTTTAACATTCATTTCCATGCTTAAAAACCACTTAACAGTCGTTTCGCCCTTGACAGATCCATTATGTGACCAGAAAATCCTTTTCCACACTGAACCTATCCTTTTCACACTCGGTTCTCCATGTTATCCTTTCCACCTTCCATTATGAAATCCGGGAATCAAAAACACAAGTTTTCATGGAATCATTTGGCCACTTTTCACCTTCTACCTTTTGCCTTCTGCTGCGGAACTTGCGAATTAGAAACATAACTTTTGACAAAATTATTCATCCACATTCTGCCTTCTGCTTTCTGCCTTTCTACCCTCTACCTTATGCATTCCATAGGTGGATCTCATAAATTGGAAAGACAATATTTTTCCTTAACCTTTTTCCCATTTTTCACCTCCCTCTTTCCGCCTTCCCCAAGCGAATTCTGGGGTGCGGAAAACACACTTTTTCCTTGGAATTTTTGGCTCTTTTTCCGCTTCCGACTTCCATCTTCCGCAAGCATATTTCGGGTGTGAAAAACCAACATTCTTCCTTATCATTTTTTCGGTTTTCCACCATCCGCAGGTGGATCCTGGAGTGCGGACACGGGGGCGTCACCTAGGGACCAATATGATATCACGTCCATTCATATTGGGGTGGTTAAAAATTAAAAATTAAAAGTCAATATATTGGTGGTATATTAGGGGTAAAAAGGTTTTTTTTTAATATATAAATATCCAATATGTTTGGGGTTATTTTATTCCAAATTTCTACCCACGCCCTTCACCACTAGTGCTCCACTGCGCCCTTCACCACCAGTCCTCCACCATAGCCTTCCTTCCTCCACCATAGCCTGCCTGCACCCTGTGTATGCTCCACCATTAACAATATCTTGACCTGTTAATAGTTCTCAAATATGGAATCAATCTGTGTTTTACGCGCCTTTCCAGCACCACCCAAAAAACCCAAGGCAAAAGACCCTCATAAGCGTGAGATGACATTTCAGGAGAAGCAAAGGTTGAGTGCAAGCCTACAAAGTCTACCCGCTTAGAAGTTGGAGAAGATAGTCCAGATTATTAAGAAAAGGAATTCGTCCCTATGTCAGGAGGAGGATGAGATTGAGGTTGATATAGATAGTTTCGATATAGAAACGCTTTGGGAACTTGATAGGTTTGTCAATAATTGCAAGAAGAGTATGAGCAAGAATAAAAAGAAGGAAAATGGTGCGGAACAATTATATCCAACTGGGATGGAGGACCTTCCAGCAAGAGAAAGGGTTAGTTCTTTTCTTTACTATGTCCTTTTATTTATTTATTTTGTTGAACTAGATCCATTTACCCATTTTATATTGAAACTTGCTAGCTAAAATTATTTTAGTGCCCATAAGTGGTTATAGTAGGTCAACTGGACTCCATGAATTTGCTATCCCTAATTTAGGGAGTGTTTCTGTACGCTGACTGTTATTATTCTAACTAAGTTTTGCTTCTCACTGATAATGTGTTTTTTCGTTATTTCCAGTCTCCTGTTGCTTCCGAAGGAGAAACCCCAAAGAAAGCCAAGAAAGGTACAATTGAGAGTTGTCTGTTGATACCGTTCTTTTTTATTTCCTCCCTTTGGGTTGTGTTTTAACCCTTTACCCCACCATTTTAGGCTGTTTCTTCAATTATTTTGCTTTGTTGAATGAGGGTTTCCTTTGCGGTATTCAAACCCCAGGAAGGCTTCCATATCGACGATTGTGTGGATCACATGGTGGCTGCGGCGGCCTCCATTAAGAAGTGTAGCAACAACAAATCGGATGTTAGCATCTCCATCCTTAGAAGTATCAGTCGTTGTTGGGTATGTTCTTGAATGTTAACTACATTTACTTTTCGAATTTTCTAAACAGGGGACGATTTTTTTTTCTTTTCGCATAAAACAGGGGAACAAAGAGAAGAAGACGTTGACATAGATGATGATATGCCATCTACAAATTTCCCTCCCATGGAGATTGACAAGGATGGGGGTTATGCAAGCAATTCTAGTAGTTCTAGTAGCTCGAGCAGTGATTCAGCTTCTTCTTCAAGCGGTATGTCAAACTGTTAAATCTACACTCCAATTGTATGGATTGGATTTACCTATACACTTTGTTTTAGGGTGAAAATGTTTTTTTTCAACAGCTGTTGTGCAACATTTTGATATGGTTGTATTTATCAACGATGTTGTTTGATTTGTTAGATGAAATAATTACAAATGGGCCAATTTGTTTAAAATGTCCAGATTCTGATTCTGGGAGCTCATTGGGGAGTGATTCAGATGCAGATGATGCACATTCCCCTACTGCATTCTCGCCTGTAGCAGAGTCAAAGGGGCCACCTAGAAGTTGAAGCAGATATGAAGCTAAACATGGGTGAGTATGCATTTGAGTGATCTATGCCTTCACGACATAATAAAAAATTACTCTTGCTAATATCTTTGGCCAAATGCCAATTCCGATGACATTAACTTGTTGGGTTTGCTAGGTTATCTACTAACATCTTTATTGCCATGTTTTATGGAACTACATACTGTATTTTGATTTAAGTTTTATTCTCTCAGGGGGTGTTTTAGCATTTACAAGGAGAGGGTCATGTTTTTGTGTTATTCGGAAACAAAAAATTCAGTCAGAAAATAAAGCTTCAGATTTATGACCAATTTTAAAGAAAAGAGCAGTATTACAGTGTTTAATTACACTCGAGTTTGTCTATTATAAGGTACCCTCATTAGACTTTCAGGTAGATTTGCTTTTAAAATTGGAACTTGTGGCATGATCATTCCTCATTTCAAACTTATAGACATGAAATATAGGATGGAATTTAGAGGAATTTACTATTCAATTTTTTATTCCAAGACACACTAATCTTCAACCACGAAATTCAATTTCTAGACTTTCAAAGTGCAAAATTAACAGTAATACCTTTGGAAGCATACAAAAAGAGTGTCCTAGTTTTTGTCATTCACACTAGCTAGGCTAGTTCTTATTTTCTTAGTTTGTTAAAGTTAATATATAGCATGCTGCTAGAAATTACTTAGCTTACATTTAGAATTCTGTGTAGAAGCGTGCTAAACAAATAATGTCCCATTCAAACTAATGGAAATTTGCTAAACAGACAACATTCCATTCAAGTCAAACTAGCATTTTTGCCAATGTGACAAATATGACATCCATTTAATCTGGGTATCTTCTATACATATACAATATTAAATAAAGATGTAGTGAGCTTGTGGAATGTGGTCAATTTCTGTCATTAGAGTAAAGCTGGTTTATGCACAAATAAAAATGAATGCTTGTAAATCATCTATAAGATACTAGCTTTTGAAAATATGTGTAGAATATGGGTGCATATGATCTTTATCTATTTGTTCTTCATTGACTTAATTTCTCTTAGAGTTGACGCTTTTTCAAAATTTATTATAGGTTCCATTATTCACAAGATATACACAATCACATGTTGTCCAATTTTTTTTTGAAATATTGCACTCGTGATGCAGTCCCTTTGACCTATTAAATTGGCTCTAGAAACATTGCCAATCTTGAATGTTCACTGATCAACCTAATGCAACTGAAAATGAGAAGCACCAAAACATTCACCCACCTTCTAGAGAGTGCATAAATCTGATTGCCGGTTGTAGGGTATAAAAGATCCACTCCTTCAACCATCTTGTATTGGTATTAGCTTCATTTATAGTAGACATCAAGATCTTGTACAAAGCTTAAACAAATGATATGCATATTTATACATTCGCCTGTAGTGAAACAATTCCTAGTAGATATTTTTCAAGGAATTGATTTTATATTCTTGAATCTTAAGCAATTTATTCAAATGAAGTTGTTTAAAGACATGTTCAAGTACAGGGTTTGGTTGAATTTTATTTTTTATTAACATTACTAACATGTAAAAATCTCTTGGTTGCCTAAATCAAGCCTTGATGGCTTGACCAGATGTTTTGAATCTTATTATCATTGATTTTTTTATAAACACATGATCTTTTGTACAGATATTTTATGCAATTATATGAATGACATTCTATGCGTGTTCTATGCATACATACAATTCTTCATCCACTTTCACCCAATTACCTATAATAGGCATCTGATAGGATTTAAAGTTTTCATGATAGTGCTTACTCCACTAGGTATGTAAAAAGGAACACAAAAACAAACAATTGACAAGATGATTCTCACATAACTTTGTGTGGTTCCTTCTTTTTGCAACAACATCATATTTTTTAACTAGACTGTGCAGTATTGTTTCTGTAATATTAATGCCATTCTATACTTACATACCTAAGATCTGGTCCTCCATCTACAATCACCCAACCTGTTATTGGCATCTAGGTTATACATACATACCTAAGATCTGGTCCTCCAACTACAATCACCCAACCTGTTGTTGGAATCTAGGGTTTCAAGATTTCATGATATTACTTATAGGGGATTACATCACTAAGATGGTATAATTTTGAAATATTAGAAAAAAACATCTATAGTTGTTGGTATTCCACAACTTTGTCGCATAATTGAATTTTCCATGTAGATATTGAAGTCTTGGTCCTGTTTCGTTTTCACTGAGGGAAGATGATTCATTTTTTCCTCTGATTTGATCTTAACTTCATCTACATTTTGAGTATCCACTCATCTAATTGGTTTTTAGCAAATGCCTGTAAACTTGGTTCACATCTTTGTTTAGACATCTCCATACATTTCAAAGAGAAAAACGAGTGCAAACCTTTCCAAAATCCTAAACATTGGGGGTATATAAAGGCTTGGTACATATTTTTTTATCTGATACTTTCATACATAATATAATACAATGGAAGTGTTGCAATCTTCCAATGGAAATGTTGCAATCTTGTCAATCTTCACGATTAAATCTACTTAATTTTGAATGAATGGGATATGAAATTATGTTTTCTTTTCTTAATTTTAAATGAGATATGAAATTATATTTTCTTAGTATAAAGTTTAATGAAGTTGAAACCACTCTCAAACACCCTAAAACATTTCATAGTAAAAATATAAGTAAAAGATAAAAAAGTGTTAACTTTTTACTATAAGATTTAATATTATTAATAAGTTACCAAAGAAGGAGGGAAGGTGAAAGTAATATCATAGTAATTTATTTTTCCCTTTTACACAATGGATATAGACATCAAATTGCAATGTAAAACTAACATGATTGGTATGGTAATAATTTTGGTCATGATGCTTGACCAACGTTCTTGCTATACCAATTCTCTCGATGGAATGTCAGAATTCAGATGGTTGGTCAATGGTTTGGGGTCAAGGAGTTGTTGATATTTCAGACTTATAATTTGATTTCAAATAATATATCTCCGTGTCCCATCTACATACTGACCTTGTGACATCACTAAGGCATCAATTAAGTATCATTATTTCTGGAGTTTATTTAAGGATGGCATTTCTTCTTCCATAGACAACAAGTACTCTAATAGAATATTTATATGTTTTATGCTAATTTTTTGAGCACTAACATTAACATGGACATGATATCTCATTTAAGATGTAGGCTTCACAACATAATATTATCCAACCTGTCATATCTAGTGTGATAGAAATAGACTCCAATAAACATTACAACTTTAATTACTACTTTAACAAAATTATGAAACATCTCTAGTGTCATCGTTACTAGGGCTTGCAAGAACCTTTACTTTCTTCTCTAAAGCAAGAATTGTTTGTTGGCATTCACTAATATTTTTGGTAGCAGCTGAAGTATCTCTTTTTTCCTGCTTGCATTTCATCCTCATCAATGAAGTAGTGTAAAATTTAAAGCTGCCATCTTTCCATCTCTCGAAGTGTTAAGTTTGTGTCTACTCTCTAGCTATATTTGCAGGTCAGGACATGTGGTCTCCAATTCTTGAAAACAACTTCCTTTCTTTTCAAATTATGCTTGTAATGATGTATTTTTTCTTTAAATTGATTTCAATTGATTTCAATTCAGCTTGAGCAACCCTAAGTTGGAGTTCAAGCTCTTCATTTTAGAGACACTTGATTTCTATTTGATCATTCCTCCATTTTATTCAACTCTTTAGTTGTGGCAAGTTTTGTTTGTAAATCTGTGTGAATTTTTTTCTCTGATTGTAGGAGTTGAGCCATGAGAGCCTATTAGATTGTTGTTTTCCATTTGAAACAACCCTTCTCACTCTTCCTTTTCAATTTGATGAGCCTTGAGAGCCTATAGATTGTTGTTTTCTTTTTGAAACAACCCTTCTCACTCTTCCTTTTCAATTTGATGAGCCTTGAGAGCCTATAGATTGTTGTTTTCTTTTTGAAACAACCCTTCTAGTTCTTCCTTTTCAAATTTTATGATATTAGGTTTCCTTTTTGGTTTGTTGGTTTCTTCATTTAACTAACACATGCAAGAGTTTTTTTTTTAATAGGAAATTTTCAACTCTCCCCACAATTATTAAAAACAGAGTTCGACTCAAAATATCCAAATAGAAAGTGTAGTCCAATTAAAGGTTCATTTTCATTTGCAGTCGAAGCTTTTGATTCATGATTCATCATCCAATTTGATTTGTATGTTGATTATGGCCCTCATGGTTAATACACATTGAAGTGAGAAAATAATTTACAAGCGATTCTAGTGCAGACCTGACTTCTTCCACAAACTCTACTGATTGATTTTTTCCTAGAAGGAGATTTACTTTAAACATTGACAAGCCTTTGAATGATAGAATCCAATGTTGGATTCTACAACTAGAGGACACATTGTATAGCCTAGGGATTTTAAGAATGTAGAGAACCAGAAGTAGTGAATGGAATGCTCTTTACTAAGTCCCATTATTTTATGATAGATGCATTTGATCTCTAACTATGAGAGGAAATTTTGGTCCATTTGGAAGAAGTAAATGGACCTATTTCATCTTCAGAATAACTTTATTTAGAGAGATATCTTGGTGAAAACTAATATGACATTACTCCCTCTAGATAACTATTGTTCAATCCATCGTTGTTTAAAACATTCAGACAAGTTAACCTTTCTTTTATTTTGTTAATTTGTTCAGCTTCAATGTTGTGATTTTGAAATAGCAACTTTCACCTTCTCTAAGAATCCATCCAAGCTTTTCCCTTTTGCATGAGCATCCAAAATCATGCAAAAAGATCTCTGGGACTAGAAAGGGCTACCTCATTGGCCAAATTTTCAGATTGTAAGGTAGAATATTGTTGGTCTCATGTTGTGCATTTATTAGTGACTAGAATCTCTATTTTTGTTTTTGTAGTGGCAAATTCTAAAGCACCTTTCTTCTCCATCACAGGTAAGGAATTTCTATTTTTGGTCCATATTCACTTCAATACGTCTCTATGATTGCACTTCTAGTTTTTCAAAAACTGTTACAGACTCTGCAATCTCGTCAAACGAAACTATTGCTAACTATCCCATCTCAAATCAAGGTTAAATTATTACATTATTATGCTATGAACGAACCATATTGCTAATAATTTACCCTTTCAAATCAAGGTTTATCTCTATAGCATATGGAACTCGAAAGGGTAAATTATTGCAATGCTACCTGCTACCAGCATTTTTCTTCAGCTGATTTCACTGGGATCCGTTTTGCTATAAATTATTGATGTGCTAGTCATAAGTATTAGTGGGCTGAAACAGGAAATGCATAGGTATTCTGTGATAATATTTAAATACCCATTACCAACGTGGTTAGTCAAATTGCATACCATGTTTATCACTATAGACAGTTTCAGCAGCGGCTGTTTGGAGAGCTGTGTAATGGGATGAAACTTTATTTTCAAAAAGGCATCGCCTGCTTTAGCTGGGTGGGGTCCATACATACTGTACACCATTTTCTGCAGTCCCCGACAAAGCAAAAAGTACGCATGGGTGGTGACTGGAAGCTATGGTATTCTATTGTTTTCTATTCCACCATTTGCTTTATGCTAGTAAGAGTTTATACTTCACAACTTTCAATTTGTAAGGTGTAATGATTTAGGTAAAAATGTTGCAGCCCTCACAGGTGTACGATAAATGGGTTTAGTTAAAGGTCTGCATTAATGTTCACAAGACATGTACTATGAACTTCATAGGGCCTTCAACACATGTGTATTATGCGGCTATATCTACCCCAGATCTATACTGCGATCTTTACAATATTTCTACACATTTCACTTGTTCTTATGCCAACTCAAGAGATGATCATTCATTAACAATATCTTGACTTGTTAATAGTTCTCAAATATGGAATCAATATATATTTTGTCCAGGTCTGAGGGTAAGCCCAAACTCTAGATCGTACCCTTCATTTATCTCATGAGAAAATCTTGCAACAGATCTCACACACCCTCTTTCATTGAATACACTTGCAATATGTCACAAAGTGTAAACCCACTGTAAACCCGAGCACATCACACCATTTCAAAGTCTAATGATATTCCTCTTCCTCACCTTCTTTTAGATCAATGAGCAATTGGTCCCCAAAATCCATGCCCAATATCCAAATCAATTGATCATATTTATAAATCAATTGTAATCTCAATTGACTTGGTCCTTTTACTTGGCAAGCTCAAAACCAATCTCATTATGTCGGCTTCCATTACATCAATCTTCTTCTTATTTTGACAATGGGCTTTCAATGTTGTTTCGGTTCAAACTTTTATCATCCTATCTCAAATGGATATACATACTCATACATCGTTCTTATAATCCAAGTAACCAATGCTTTGATCATTGAAGAAGAATATCATGTGGACTGACCATGGTGGTACCACTAGAACCTTTTCACATGATGAGCAGGGTCATCTTTACTTGAGGTGGAACAATCAAAACTTGTTAATGCCAATATCTCATATCCAATGCTTCTGATAGTTCAAACATACCTCTGCAATTCTGGTAGTTGGAGCATGCATATTTAACATTGGCAGGTTACTAGAGTGGCATATTTTGGTTGTTAGAGTGAGTCTTGTCCACACTATGTGATTAGCAAAACTTTGAGTTCCTGTAGTTATGTCTCTTTGATTTCAGTAGTACCAAATCTTGTTTCCTGTAGTCATTTCATTCTCTTCCAGTAATGAATCAATATTCTAATGTTGAAATTATTTAGACAATCATTGCTTCTTGACAATAATACCTAAATATTCCAATTATTGAAATTATTTAGACAATCATTGCTTCTTTATCGTTTTTCTTTTGTCATAATCTTGTTGTCTTGTGCTGTCTTTCTAACAAAACAAAATATCCATTAAAGCAAAGCATTTCTCGTTCCTGGGTGCAAAGTTCAAACATACATCCTATGTATTGTTCTGTGGGAAAGTAGCGTCCATTAAGTTGGACCAAGTTTTCTAAACAAGGAAAATGCCTTAAGTGAAACTCTATGTTAATCAGTGTTGTTGGAACAGGCAAAATGGGACGGTCCAACTGGTTTGGGCATTTTCTGGTCTGGGTCAGTGTTTTGGGTCAGATATGGTCGTTTCCATACAGAACCAGACATAAATGCCTGAACCTACCAGTTTTGTACAAGTCTGTACACCATGGCTTTGGACATGAAATTTCTATAAAAGAAGGTAAACCCTAGTAATCATCAATGGCATTAAATGGTAATCTTAAATTCTTAAAGTAAAAGGATAGAAAATGAAAGATAAGGAGAATGCAAAAGGATAGAAATTGAAAGATAAGGAGAATGCCACTTAAAATTTTAACATCATCATTAATTGTGTCAGAATAATTGAGAGTGGTTCCAACCTTATTGGACCTCATAAGCCAAAAGTAGAATTTTAAACCCCATTCAGAATTCAACAGACTTAATAGTTTATAGGATTTCAGGATTTAACCACAAGATTCTATCATGTATGAGATATGGGATTGGCATTTAATCAAGCACATCAACCTCTCTATGTACCTTGATGTTGGTGGTGTTGATTGTTAAACTTTGTCACGACCTTAAAAAAATATACCCTTGAATTAAAAGCAGGATCACTTATTAAGAATGGGATGCTTTTTCTACTTTAGTTTAACACTTGGATTAGGAGGTTCCATCAAAATTGTAAGGTCTTGACATGTCCTTGGAGGATTGACTTCGAGATTCCTGGTAGAGGTAAGGACCAAAGCCTAGAGGAGGGCACAAGGTGCTATTCATGAATAGGATCCCTATATAGGCAATGATTTTGATGATATGTAGTTATTTGTTGTAGGATGAGGGGGGCAAGGGATGCTAATGATGAATAGGATCCTTATATAGGCTAGTGTAACAGGAATCATGAGTTTGACTTGGACCCCCCTCAAAATTAGCTAATTCGATTTGGGTTGATTCAAACTTGGGTTGATTGAGCTTGGTCAATTGCAGGTCAAACTCACGTTTTTCTTTGACTTGTGATTTAAAGCTTCGATTTTTTGAATTGCATGCCCAGGAAAAGTGTTTAACATTTCCATTAATTGGTTCAGGATGCTTGAGAGTGGTTTGAACCTCATTGAATTTCATATGCAAAAACTGGAATTTTAGATCCCATTCAGAATTCAACAAACTTAAATTTTTTCAGGATTTCAGGATTGCAACGTTTCCATTGGATTCTATCATGTATGAGCGTAAGGTATTGGCATTTAATCAAGCACATCAACCTCTCTATTTACCTTGATGTTGGTGGTGCTGATTGTTGAACTCCTTTGTCATGACCTTAATAAAAATGTATGCTTTAATCAAGCAGAATCACTTATGAAGCATGGGAAACTTTTTCTAATTCTACCTTATTTTCATGCTTGGATTAGCAAGTTTCATCGAAATTGTAGGGTGTTGACTAATTTCCTTGGAGGATCAACTTCGAGATTCGAAGGAGAAGGCAAGGGCTAGAACCTAGAGGAGGGGGGCATAGGGTGCTATTGATGAATAGGATCTCGGTATAGGCAATGATTTGTCTATCAGGACTCATCATATGGATGAGAATTGATATAATTTGGACATCTATTGATATCTTGCAGTATATGGAAATGGCTACTTTGAATATCAATGAAAAATCCTTTTTTTTTTAATTCAAAATATGTGTATATTTTATTTTTTGTATTTGCCAATTTTTTTTTGATCCATTTCAAAACTTACTCTTTTTCCTCGTTGATTATTGTTGATTTCGATTTTGGTAAAATTGATATAGGCAATGATTTTGATTATATGTAGTTATTTGTTGTAGCATGAAGTTTTTTGGACTCTAGGGGCCATTTATAGCCTCTTTGTCTTATGTATTTTCGGTTAGATATTGATTGCACTCGGTGCATATTCTAGTTATATGCACCCTTGCTATATATATGAGAAACTTTGCATATTTGTGTATAATGGTTTGGATTCATATGGATGCATGTGAACACTGAATATATATGATTTTTTTCAAATTTTGAATATTTTATATATTTTTTGGTTGAATGGTTTTTTGGTCCGTTTTTTTAATTAATTTATTTTAATATTTTTTGTTTTGGTTTGGTTCAATGATCAGTCTGGTTTTCTGATAATTACGATGTTAATAGCCTATATGTTCTACTTGAAGTTGCTTTATAAAAAACATTGATTATGATATTTTTTGCTCTATCTTCATCATGTTTCAATAATATGCATTTTAGAAAATCTGCTTACTCCATCTTGAAGTCATCAATCAAGCTTTTATTTGTCTCGGTTATATTTGAAAAGGGGACAGGGGTACATCCAAGCAGAGTTATTCTTGGACAAGTGTTACATTAACTATGTCAAATACATATTAAAATTAAAATTATTGTAAATGTAGTTGACATTAATAACATTTAATGTTTAATTTTCATTTGATCTGACCATTTTTCCTTTCAAGGTTTAGAAAAAGGGAAATGGCATTCCCTTTACCACCCACTTGCACTATTTTCTGCTACACCAATTTGATATATTTCAGAGTCCAAACCCTAGAATGCCACCCATTTCTCTTGATAGATTGCAGCCTATAGAACTTCAACGTAGTTCCCTTTGTCTTCAAGGCTTGAAATTGATGATGTGGTATTGCACCCTTTAGGGGCAATACAATAGTGGTCAGCCGCATAGCTTGATTGGCTGCAGCATATATTTTGGGGAACCTTTGATGGACACACTTAAAACACAGGATGTTATTGCAAAAGGGACTGCTGGAGAACATTATACAAGTTGTAATTAATCCATTATTAGCATCATTTATTGGTGGATTTCAGAATTGGATAATATTTGAATCATAGTTATGAATTTTGATAAATTATTATTGATATAGCATGTAAAAGTCAAGATATATCTCTTACCAAGAGCTGATTTGCAGTTCAAGACTGGAACTACTGTGCATGCCTGTGTTTTCACTGCATTGTTTAATCGGCCGAAGCAAAGTTTATATATAAATAGGGTATGGATAATTGAAAATGGTTCTGTGAGAGGAGTCTTCCAGTGACTTACACCTAGGAAGGTGTTGATGAATTTTTTGAAATGTTAGTTATAAATTGTTTATGTTTACAGATTACAAAACTAAGGCGAGATCTGGAAGAGACAAAACAATCTTTGGATGAAGCAAATAACAAATTAAAGTCTAAAGAACAAATGGCAGCTGTTGCTATGGCTGCCTGTGATACAGCAGAAAAATCATTGCATTTGGCAGATGCGAGATCTTCTCATCTAAGGGCAAGGATAGAGGAATTGACTAGACAGTTAGAAGAGCTAGATGGTGGGGATGAGCAGCAGAATCTTAGAAAAACGTGATATGCATGTTGGCCTTTGCAGTGGCTTCCAATTGGTATGCTTGGAACTTACATCGGATCTGACAGAGATGAAAATAATAATTCAGCTGAGATGGACCTTTCTGATCCTCTTCTTCAAAGTAGCCGATCAACTTGAAAGTTGACAGCAAATTACAAGTTGTATGTGATCTCCTCAAATCAAAAAGCCTATAAAAAATTACTTCACTAAACATCAATAATTTGAGGGCACATTGTCCTTGTTAGAGATCATTGTCGGTTTTTGTCTCTAAGATTTTCATGTGTTTGAATCATGTATGTTGTATGGTTCTAAAAGGCTTCATTCTATTGCTTTCAAACTGGTAGTTACCAAATTTTGGGAAGATCTTTTAGGAGCTGTTTTGTTCCTTGTAAATCTGGGAAGGGGTGCAACCACTTTCTAAGGGAAGGTTGGGAACATTATTTTTTTAAACTAAAGCTGTCAATATTTAGCAACTGGATATGGATAAATTTAAAATAAAATGTCATTCATTGCATTTGTTAACTTGGTTTGTTTTAGAGCCAAGTTGTATTTGAAGTATTGGAGGGTTTATTTATGATATTTCGAGGTGATTCTATGCTCGAATGGAAGTTTAACCTGCTTTTAGCAGGATGAAAGGGAAACTCAAGGGGCACAACAGGTCTGTTAATGTACCTGATTATATTTTTTTTGAAATTTAGTTTTTTGTCCTTCACCATCTTTGTTGATCATGTTCTGACAATAAAAACGGCAATTTGGCCTATGATCTGTCCAAATACCAACACAATCATTTCTTATATTGTTTTGTAATGAGAATGCCAATATATGTATGCACATGGAATCTTGACCAGAGTCCACCAAAACTGTATCCCAAACCATGGTTACAAAAGTTCAATAATCAATCGAGTGTTGATACATTTAGCAAAAAGGAGTAGTATGCTTTGGTGTCTTGATGATAGCTACCATGTTGACTGCAAAGTTGGCATAATTGTCAAACTCTTTCATCAAGAGAGTTGGAAATATTATTTTTAAGATACCAATTTCCAAAATGGACATGCTTCAAAGGGAATGTTATCATTTAAAATGGTATTTAAAAATTGATGTATTTTTTATGTTTTAAGATTCTATTTTTTGTTTTTCATTAATATTTGTGAGCAAAGAACTTTTTGTTTTTCAATAAAAAGCTATCTCATATGTATTTTATAAGGATCAATGTTTCAGATTGGTCCCTCTCTTATATCTATTCTAGGTCCTTGCATCTTAGGTTGTGTTGGGATTTTGCTAAGATTGCAGGAATATCATAGAGCTATATAATTTTATCTGCAGTACATTAACTAGTTTGAACATTGCATGTATAGAATCTTGTTCTAACTCATTGTAGTTCTTGCAAACTGTATGGATGCTTTAGATCTACTGAACTAATTTCCTAAAGTTTATTTTAAGCACAAAGTCATCTACTGATGTGGTGATGTTCATGTGGCTTTGCTGATATGTTGATGCTGTCAACCGGAATATAAAATGGGCATTAACTTATAACAATTGCATCATTTGGGCTATGAAGCTTTGATTTCCTCATGTGTTCAGCCATGCTATGGCCTAGCCTTTTTCTAATAGCTTTATGGAAAAAATCTAGAAAGTGTAATTGCAGAGCATCTTACTTTATAAATATCTTATATATGTTAGCTAGATTTAATTGGATAATGCATCTAATTAGGTCTTGGAAAATCAATGTTCTCTATGTAGGTTCATAATGATGAAGAAGTCAGAGCCCTATTTAAGCAAGTACAGGGAGAGGTTCCAGGTTCATCGATATTTATCATGAAGGTTGCATCTCAGGAACTAAAATAATTCAAGAAATAATTAATGGTTGATAATGGAACTTGGATGACATTTCAGTTGTTGTGTACACACCACTTATAATGGTATTCATTATTGAAGTGGAAATGGTTATTGATTTATGAGATTTTGTAGTGAGTGAAGCATAGGTTTTTCTCTATTGTTATGTCTAATCCTGTATGAGACAAGAGGTGGCAAAGTTTACTCTGGGCCTACTTTTCTGTTTATTCATGAGCAGTTAATGCTTCTATAACACATCAGTAACATACATAACTCTGCCTCTACAGAGTTGACATCTAGAAGTGCAGTTACTTTGTGACCAGCATGGAAATGTGGCAGCTTTGCATAGTCGTGACTACAGTGTTCAAAGAAGGCACCAAAAGGATGGGATTTCTCTCCATTTGTTTTATATGAATTCTGTTTTTGAATTCTGTTTTTCAGTGAAATAGATTAGATGGAATATGATGTTAATGTATTTTTTATGTCCTGTCAAGTTAGACATCTTAAGGACTGTGTTGAATACTGTGTTACTCTCAGGACGCAGTGGACTCTCTATTGCACTGACATATATACATATAGAATAAGGAAGCCTGTTACCATTATCACTAAATGCACATTATTTCAGCATTACTACTAAGCACTGGGTATGCAATTTTTGTTAAGGATGTCAGTTCTTTTTTATTTACAGATTATAGAAGACGGTCCAATTACAGGTGGAGCCCACCTGAAACTGTGAAGCAATTAGAGCAGGGTGCACAGAGACTTGCAAAGTGTGTAAACTATATTGGGGCTGCAATTGTTGAGTATGTTTATAGCATGGACTCTGGCGAGTATTATTTTTTAGAAATGAATCCTCGTTTACAAGTATATAGAATTTGCTTCAGTAAGCATTATGAGCATGGAACTAATAATGTTGGATTTGAATTTCTAGTTGTATTGAGGTGAATAGAATGGTTGCTTTATTAAGTTGGCATGCCTTCGTAGGTTGAGCATCCTATTACAGAGTGGATAGCTGAAATGAACTTACCTGCAGCCCAAGTTGTTATAGGCATGGGCATTCCTCTTTGGCAGATTCCTGGTATGCACTTAGTAAGGCTGCAGGTTGAATTATCTTTGTTGATATTCTATTATGACGACACTGATGGAAACCTACAATGTGCTGATGCTCTTGGTGTTTGTATGCCTTAGAAATAAGATGATTTTATGGAAAGGAAGGAGGAACAGGCTATGATGCTTGGCAGAAGACAGTGGTGACAGCTACTCCATTTGATTTTGACTTGGCAGAATCTGTCAGACCAAAAGGACACTGTGTAGTTGTCCATGTGACAAGTGAAGATCCTGATGATGGTTTTAAGCCTACCAGTGGCAAAGTGTAGGTCTTAAACAATGTTATTAGGGACACTTAGAGATATATTAGGGTGGAAATAAATTGGATTATTTTTTTAGAAATTAAAACATAGATACCTTTTGTGGATAGTCTCTTGAGAAGGTTTCATATCCCATAGATCAAGGAGAGGAGTGCATATCTTTATGTGGGGGGGGGGTCGTAAAGTTCATTTTATTGAACAAAGAGGAGAAAGACCATAGAGGGAGTAGCCTTAGTTCATTGTTAAGGAACCCTACACACTTATGAATAATTATTTTGCATGGTGAGGGAAAAGAATGAATGTCGAGTATCATGTCAATATACTAGGTAGAAATCTAAAGGGGTATAAAAAATGTAAATGAAAAAATTGATACATGCAATATACAGTGAAAATAGGGGTTTTTTTAAATTGGGAAGGCATATTGGGAGGGGGTTAAAAAAAATGATTTTGGGAGGTATTTTCCAATATTTTTTGAAAATAGGGGTATTGTTTCATATGCCACGAACGAACGTGCTATGGCATGGTTTCACTAAGTGAAGACCCCGTGAGTGCAGAAAACCAACATTCTCCTTTGTTTCAACTTCTCTCTTCCGTCTCCCGCCTTCCGCAAGCGGATCGTGGGGTGTGGAAACGCTTAAGTCATATGCCTTCTGACTCTATAACCAAGATTCTAGCCTCCCCGATAATAAGCAAAATGCATTGAAACATACAAGGTATATACAGATGCAAATGCAGGGACATTTAACAACAATAACTCTACTAAAATCATTAGCAAGCATTCATCATATTCAATTCATTCATAAGAAAATACATTGCATAAATAAGAATAACAGAGAATACTTATCTTGAATATGAAGTTGTCCCACAAATAGCTATGTTGTTGCAACGATCCACCCAACCATAGGCCATTGTGTTCATTAATCTCTCAAAACCACTGCCACCCCCAAGATGGGCATGATTTCCACAAGGAACTAGGGAACAACATACTCACACACAACCAGATGATATCACACACAGTCAAGCCAACCTTCGGTTGGGTTTATTATATGTCCAGCCAAGCCAATACACAATTGAGTTTATCAGGCTGCAGACATACAAGCCAATACACTATCGGGTTTATCAGGCTACTCAACCAAGCCAGAAAAATGTTGGGTTTATTAGACTGCACACAATCACGCCAACATTAACATTAAGGACCATCTAAGCCAACAAATGGGTTTATTAGGCTACTCAACCAAGCCATCTCACTGTTGGGTTTATCAGACTACTCAACCAAGCCAACATTCATAGTTGGGTCTATTAGGATGTCCATCCAAAGATTACACACATTGAAAAAATGCACAACAAGACACAGCCAAGCCAACTACTAGTTGGGTTTATCAGGCTGCTCAGCCAAGCCAATATCCAATTGGGTTTATTAGGTTACCCAATCAAGCCAATATAAAATTGGGTTTATCAGGTTGTCATCCAAGCCAGTCTACTTTGGGTTTATCAGGATGCTAAGGCAATGAAAACGTAGAATGCATAATCTAGTCGCTCATTCAAGAGCTAGGGACACCTCCACAAGATCTGCCTGTCCTGGAATCCACAATACCTACACACCCAACACAAGGAAGCATCCCCTTCTCTACTCCACATTCCCTTGGAATATGCCTTCCCTTCTAGTGCTCTTCAGGGTGTGCATAGAAGATTCACCAGCCACTCTTATCTTTTTGTGAGGTTCCTCTCTGCACTAGGTTTATCAAGCCCATTTCTCGTCTCTTCCACTCCTAAGTCTTGCATATAGTTCAAACCCAAACTAGGGTTCACATAATAGAAAACCATAGGGAGACACAGCAACATAGGGCTTCACTCTGTAACATAGAGAAATAGGGTCTCATACCACTCTGTATTTCAGTGTAACACCGTAACACAACAACCTAGGTTCCATACCACACTATCACACGTAAAAACGTTGCAAAACAACCTGTTCCACGACTCCGGAGAGTGAACAATGCATCCTCGTGAATGAATGATGAACAATGCATGCTGAGGAACAACAAAACATTCCCTCTACTGAGGGAAAGACAAGCTGGCATGCATCCACGTTCTTACTTGCTTCATAACAAGAATGTGGATTCCCCAAACTGCAGGTTGGCTCAATCACGAAACTGACTGCCATACCTCATACCGCCCAAGGCATTGACCGCCTCAACCAATATTCTGGAATAATTGAATGATCGAGTGCAGGGGACGAACATGGTATACGAGCTTAAGGAACATGTGACTTGGACAGATCTATGGCTAAGATTGTTCATCAAAGTTGATCGACGATGCACAACAATTTCGCTGGGTGAATATGCGTGGTTTAGAAAACTCTTGATGTACGCGGAGTTATTATGGAATCCGCTTCACCAAATTTGAATCCCACTATTGATCTGGTGGGGACACACATCCGATGGTCCACAAAAAATCCACTGATTCAACTAGCAAGTTGTTTATCATCAGCGAGCGGGCATGGAATTTTTATCCAAAAGGATTTGTTCCGAGCTTGAGTCTTCCTGGGTGATTTGGACGACAGATCAACGAAGGTTTTTCTATTGATTAGATCGACTTTTGTGAGGATTGGACCTGCAATACCTCACCTAGCATCTACTTGGATAACTCCCTCTCCCGATTTCTTGTGAAACCATGCCCCCATCTCTTTCACGTTGCAGTGCATAGCTAGTTGTGGTATTTTATTAAATTTCATATTTACATGATATTCCAAAATGTGTTGTGCTTGACTAGAACTACAACCATATGTATCAACCTTGATCACCTATACACAAAACACCAAATTGATGGTAGGCCTTGACCTTGAGCTCCTTGCCATGATTTACATACAATATATACATCATGTACAATTTCAATACCATGGGGTCAAAACCGGGGTGTTACATAAGGCCATTTGGGATGCTTAAATTGACATACTGCATATAGAGCCATTGTAAGAGTAAAAAACAACTATTCAATGTAAGTAAACAAAGAACACTTAGAATTTGAGATAGTTATTGTAGTTGGAGTTATGATGATGATTGCTTCAAACTGATGAATTGAGGCAAGTATTTTCAATGGTGCCTTTGGAGTTGTTGAACAAACTTTGTATAATCTAGTTAGTTAACCCTTGAAGCTTGTTATATATGTTTTCATAAGATTTGATTAAATTATGTGGATGTTCTATAAGATGACATTTTCCATTTTATAATTCTAAATGGTAAAACTAAACAATATATTGAAAAAAATTAAGATAGATGTAGGTGCAGGTAAAATAAAATAAAGGTTGAATCAAATAGTTATAATTAATCAATCATTCGGTTAGTAGAAGACACCACTTTCTTTTGGCTTCCCCCATTGACATAATGATCATGGTATGCAGGGTTAGAATTTGGTGGCATTTTTTCCCGTCCCAATAATTTTTTTGATGTTTTAGATTTCTATCTTCCCAACACAAAGCTTTTTGCTGAAATATTTACCCATCAATAATACACTTTACTTACATTTTTTTCATTTGTTGAAATATCATTATATGCAAGGAGCTATGAAAACCACCCGATAGAGAAATCTATTCAGTCTCACATAAAAAAAGGTGAAATTCAAACATATTTGTATTCAATCTTTTACTGCGCTGAAGAACTTGAACAATATTTTACTAAGCACAAGAACTTGAATTGTGAGCATTACTTTTCTGGAAGCTGACATCAACGGAAACAAAATGCTAATCATTAATCTTATGACCACCTAAGCTAAAATTGTTGTTCCAAATTGGATGGGCTATCCATGAATAAACCTCGGCTTGGGTCATAAAACTAAAATGTGGCCGATCTATATTAATTGTGCTTGATGTATAGGTGGATATGCTTCCCCATCTAAGAGGATTTACATTTATGTTCATTAATTCCATAATCGATAATCCAATGATGCTTCCCCATCTAAGAGGACTTACATTTCTTTTCATTAATTCCATAACCCATAATCCAATGATGCTCCAGCCAACATCGAAACCATTTACAAATTCTTTCCCATTGGTAGATTGGTATTTATCCCCTCAAATACTAGGTTTGGATCTTCTCCATGTAGAGGTAAGTAAAGAACCAATGAATATGCTAGATTATTCAATTTACCTCATTTATTCATAACTAACACAGGACATATCTCTCTTTGTTTGATCCCCTTAGCTAACGAACTTCATTAATCCATAAAGTAAGACATAGTGGAATCACTCTCCCAACCTAACAATCACAATGACTTGCCTTTGGCATGGGGAGGGGAAGACAAACTCTAATACCTTACCACTACGTGATCCAGATTTATGTGTGAATGAAATGAAATAACAAATACAGAATCATAATAACAAACATTTTGCAAAGATAACAGAGATACAGTATACACATACTCTATTAAATGGCGGAAGTAGAATAGATTGTAATACAATTGCTAGAATGGTGGTAGCTATCTTTGAGAAGAGAGGTGGCTGCTACGCTCATTTGTGCCAAGCTAAATACAAAGTGAGGCCAAAGGGGCCTATTTATAATAAGGATGAGGGAAAGAACCCCAAAATTCCAAAACATAACCATAGAATATGAACCGTCATAAAGTTTGCATCCCCAAGGTGATAAGTTGAACAGTCAACTTCCTAGGGTCACAACTTTTGCATATGATCTCCAATTTGGGCGCTCGATAGCTCGTTGGAAAGATCTATCTGAGTTTTACAATTTTTTATTATGGGAATATGTATGCCGAGGGAAACCATTTAGCCACCCGAATTGCCAAAAAAAATCGTTTAGGGACTTAAAACAACCCCAAAAGTTTGGGACCCAAAAAACCGTAGAAAAATAATTAGGAAACTACCACAATGGACAATTATTTTGAGCCATTGGAATAGGTGGGTAGCCATTGATCTCCATTAGGATCAATCCTCTCTCCTTAGGAAGAAATGGTCTACATTGCGTTGAATCCCATATCATATCTCGAACTGTGTGTTGAGTTGATCTCCTGGTGCAGCATTTACTGAAGTGAACTAGAGGTTGCTTTTCTTTGGCATCCTGAGAGGGCTGTAATTGATGTGTGGATGATTTGTTTTTGGAGGAGCACCCTGAATGCATGGCCTTGCATTGTATAGGTACTCAGATGGATGAGGAAACACTGACTCTGTTTTCTTCTTGTGTGTGATGAGAATAGATACCCTGTGTTGAGGGTGCGGAGATAATCTTATATTCTCCTTCAGACATAATTGTGAAGAGGAATAATTTTCTGATGTGGGAGCTTATCTTCCTGCCTTGTGAGACTGTGTTAGGTGTAACTATCTCTGGTATCCGATAAAGTTTTACTCCCAAAGTAAATATGACACTACGAGGTCGTGACTCATATACAGCATGACACTTCCACATATATGGTTGTCCTAAAAGAACATCACAGACTTCAAGTGGGGCCACATCACACAATACCTCGTCTTTGAAAGGCTTGATGCCATATGGTAGGAGGCATTGTTGAGTAATGTGGATACCTCATCCTTGGCTTATCCAACTGATGATGTAGGGTTGCGGGTGTGGTGTTGTCAGAAGCTTCAATCTCTTGACGACTTCTGCTGAGATTAAGTTCTTTTGGCTGCCATTGGCAACAACGAAATGCAGTGGGATTCCCTTCACCCACATATGCGAGTGGAAGAGGTGCTCCTTTGCCTCTGACCCTTCAGGCTCCTCTAGTCGAATCTATGCGGTAGCAACTATGGCAGTGGGGTTTGCATCAATGATCTACTTCCCATTGTCTGCGGCTGTGGCATTGGGTTCCGAATCAAAATCAGGATCTGATTCTGAAGATTTGATCTCGGCCACCAATGACTGCTTTGAGCGACATTCATCAGTGTTGTGCCAAGGGCTTTTGTGAAATTCACACCACTTCCCGATGTCCTTCTTTGTCTTTCCATCCCCCTTCTTTGTTTGTTGCGGGGGTTGGTTGTCCTTCCCTTTTCCTGTGTTCTGCGGGCCAGGGTTTCCCTTGCCTTGCTTCTACGGTGGATTTGCAGGTCTAGAGTCTCGCTTGTTCTTTTGTTGAAATTTCTCCTCGATTTTGATAGCATACCGATAGGCAGATCCAAGTGAAGAGATGTCGAGGAAGTCCATCTCAATTCAGATGTACTAATGTAGACCATTGTGATATTTCAGAATTAGGTGTCGCTCAAATTCCTTGATACCCAGCTTTATGTGCAAGGTATGAAAGTTGTTGGTGTACTTCGACACCATCTAATCCCTCTCTTGATGCAAAATGGTCCATTTGGTGTACCAATTATCATAGTTTCCCACAGGGTAATATTGTTCCTTGACGACATCTACGAAAAGGCCCCAAGTGGGATTTGTCTCAAACATTCCAGACTCGTCTAATGAGTTTTTCTCCCAATATGTACCCCACCAATTTTAGACATGGGGGACTGCCTTAAGGAGAGCAAAGGTGATATTTTCCCCGTCGGAGAAATTGTGGACAGAGAAATACCCTTCTAGAACATTCAACCAATTATCTAGGGCATCCGCATCGATTTGCACTTCAAATAAAGGAATATCAAAGTTAACTTGTACCTTGAAGGGAGTTGCATTCTCGAATCGACTGCTCATTGAAGATGCACTTTTCATTGTCGGCATTCATAAAAGGATTTGGGAGAAAGTATCCATCATCTTGTTCCTCTATCGTGCGAGGGATTCCTCAAGCAATGATTTGATAGGATCTCCTGCTCCGTCGTCTCTCTTTTCTTCTGCCATGGGAGGCCATTTGGGACGGTGAGAGTGATCAAGTGAAACTAGTTCGAGACCAAACTCTCTCTACCCGAACCTCATCGGAGACATCCGCTGAGAAACATTCAAAGAGCAGATTGCTTTGATGCCACTGATTCATATTTATGTGTGAACGAAATGAAAGAACAAATACATAATCATAATAACAGAAATTTTGCAAAGATAACAGAGATACAGTATACACATACTCTATTAAATGACGGAAATAGAACAGACTGTAATACAATTGCTAGAATGGTGGTAGCTATCTTTAAGAAAAGAGGTGGTTGCTACACTCATCCATGCCAAGCTGAATACAAAGTGAGGCCAAAGGGGCCTATATATAATAAAAACGAGGGAAAGAACCCCAAAAGTCCAAAACATAACCCTAGAAGATGAACCGTCATAAAGTTTGCGGCCCCAAGGTGGTAAGTTGAACAGTCAACTTCCCGGGGGTCACAACTTTTGCATATGATCTCCGATTTGAGTGCTTGATAGCTTGTTGGAAATATCTATCCAAGATTTACAACTTTCAACTGTGGCCATATGTATGCCAAGGTCAATTGTTTGGCCACCCGAATTGCCAAAAAATGTCATTTAGGGCCTCAAAACAACCCCGGAAGTTTGGGACCCAAAAAACCGTAGAAAAATAACTAGGAAACTGCCACAATGGACAATTGTTTTGAGCCAGTGGAATAGATGGGTGGTCACCGATCTCCATCTGGATCACTACGAGAGTTAAGTAAGAGAAAATCCGCACTTGACACCTTGACTACCTGAGGTTAACATCTACAATGACGTTTTCAAAGAGTAATAAACAGTCAAAAATACGTTTTTGAGATCAACTCGACCATCTTGCATGGCGTTTAATCAAAATTTGTAACCGTAAAAAACGGGCAAAATGTCTCATGATGGGCATTTTTCCTATCAAATTCCAACCCTGATGGTATGTTAAGATTTAGTTGTAATCATCACAAGGCATTTTTCCCGTCAAATTCCAACCTTGATGGTATGTTAAGATTTAGTTGTAATCATAAACAATGCTCATAACTAATGTGGATAACACTAATATAGATCCAGGCCTACGAAGTACCGAGAGGGATCAAATCCCTTGAGATGCAAACATTTCCTCAAATATTGCACTCTAAAAAAGGTTTGCACTTAAGAGATATGGATCTTTTAATACCTAAATCCCTAGTTTAGTGATAGCTCAACTCCAAGATTACATAGCAAGAAGTATCGAAGTTTCATTAATTTTTTTTAATCAACTAAAATATATATATTTTTTGGTTTTAAACTTTAGGTTAACATTTTATTAGAAAATTTGTATTTACATAATATTTTATTATTTTAATAATGTATCATATACTAGATCCATATTTAGCATAAAATTAAGCTTTACGTATTAAATCTATATTTAACATAAAATTAAGCTTCACTAAACTCTAAAAACACTTCTTAACACAAGAGGCTCTTGAAAGCACCTCTTAACACAACAAATCAGTGTAATAATGTGTCACATGTCAGATCCACATTTAAACTCAAAATTAAGCTCGCCTTAGGCTCTAGGAAACACCTCTTAAGACAACAATTGTAAACCTAATCCCAAACACCGCAAGATTTTACAAAGGCACACACAACACACTTTCAACCTTCTACAACATCGCTTGGATGCTAAACCTTCTACGACATCCATTCTATTGCTGTAACTAACGTTCACACACTGCCTCGAATTTTTATGACAGTGGTAATGGAAACGATACTGGCTCACCCAGAGCTATTGCAATACTCGAGAGAGCATAACCATGTCGTGCGACTCAGACCGCATTTAAAGTCAAATAATGCCAACAAGACGAAGCTTCGACACAGCAATGGCGTCTACGCATCGCTCACAAACGTTCTTCCTCAGCAATCAGCAACATCAAATTCTTTAGAAATAGTAGATACCAACAACATACAGATAGACTTTAACGTCCACCATGCTCGTACACTTTTGCAGGTCTGTACCCATACTAAATCCTTGTCTGGAGTCAGACAAACTCATGCTCGCATAATTAAGAACGGGATTGAAAATGTTACTTCTGTTGTAGTTAAACTTTTGGGTTTGTATTGCAAATGTGGGAGTGTGGGGGAAGCCCGTTTGGTTTTTGATAGAATGCAGAACACAGATTTGTTCTCATGGACAAGCATGATGGGAGGTTACGTTAGCCAAGGGTTGTTTGAGGAAACTGTTGAATTGTTTTATCAAATGCTGGGCGCAGGGACAAAACCCGACAATTTTGTTTTCCCCAGTGTTCTGAAGGCATGCGCTGCCATGGAATATCTGCAACAGGGTTTGGAGATTCATGGCTATGTAATTAGAAATGGGTTTGGTTCGGACGTTGTTGTGGCCAATTCCCTTATAGATATGTATGGTAAATGTGGAAGGTTTGAGGATGCACGCCAAATGTTTGACAAAATGTCTCAAAGAGACGTCATCTCATGGAATAGTATGATTTCATGTTATATGCAGAATGGGTATGTGGACGAGGCCCGGGGCCTTCTTGAGCAGATGCAGATGGCAGGCATTAGGCCGGATGTGATCTCGTGGAATGCTATTATCGGGGGCTGTGCTCAGAACAGCTATGACTATGAAGCATTGGTGTTCTTTTGCCAAATGCAGCTGACAGGCAGCAAGCCAAACTCAGGCACAATTGCTAGCATTCTTACTGCATGCAGCAACTTAGCAGCTTTGAAACAGGGCAAGCAGGTCCATGGTTACATTGTTAGAAGTGGAATTGGGTTAGATGTGTTCATGGGGAGTGCTCTTGTTGACTTGTATGCTAAATGTGATAGGCTGAATGATGCTCGCCAAGTCTTTCACAGAATGTCTGAGAGAAATGAAGTGTTATGGAATGCAATGATTGCGGGGCATGCACAGAATGGACACGGAGAGGAGGCTCTGCAACTCTTTCGCCAAATGCAGTTGGATGGCCTGGAGCCTAATGTTGTCACATGGAATGGAATGATTGCAGGGTGTACACAGAATGGTTATGATGGTGCTGCATTGGAGCTCTTTTATCAAATGCTACTTGTAGGTGTAAAACCTGACTCGTTTACCTTTGGGAGTGTCGTTACAGCCTGTGCCAGCTTAGTATCTCTGGAACAAGGCAAAGAGATACATTCATGCATAATAAAAAATGGGTTCCTGTCGGATGTTTTTGTTGGGAGTGCCCTCGTAGATATGTATGTGAAATGTGGAAGTGTAGATGATGCATCCCAAGTCTTCCAAAGAATCTCTCAAAGAAATGCTGTCTCATGGAATGCAATGATTTTAGGATATGGGCAGAATGGCCAAGTTGATAAGGCCTTAAAACTATTTTCCCAAATGGAAATGGCAGGTGTGAAGCCGGACATAATCTCATGGAATTCATTAATTTCAGGGTACGCTCAGAATGGAAATGGCAATGAAGCACTGAAAGTCTTCCATCAAATGCAACAGGCAGGTTGTAAACCTAACTCATTCACGTTTGTGAGTGTGCTTCCTGCTTGTACCAATTTAACAGATATCGAAAAAGGCAAGGAAATCCATGCATGTATCATCAGAAGTGGAACAGAATCAGACGTTTTTGTGGGGAGTGCTCTTGTAGACATGTATGCCAAATGTGGCACTATAGAGGATGCAGAGAAAGTTTTTGAAAATATTTCTCTGAAGAACTTGGTCTCATGGAATGCAATGATCTCAGGGTATGCCACGCACGGAAATGGTCAATTTGCCCTCTCTCTCTTTCACCAAATGCGGGAGGCAGGCTTGGAGCCAGACCACATCACCTTTACCAGTATTCTGTCTGCGTGCAGCCATGCAGGCCTAGTGGATGATGGCTTGTTATATTTTCATGGCATGAAGCAAGATTATGGCCTTATCCCTAGAGTGGAACATTATGCCTGCATTGTTGACTTGCTTGGCCGAGCTGGTCAGCTTGATGAGGCACAGCTCTTCATTGACAAGATGCCATTAGAACCTGATGCTCATGTGTGGGGAGCTTTACTTGGAGCGTGTAGGCTTCACGGCAATGTAGAGCTAGGAAAACGTGTGGCCGAACGTATTTTTGTCATAGAGCCTCAAAGTGCTGGAAATTATGTTCTGTTGTCAAACATCTATGCAGCAGCTGGCAGGTGGGATGATGCAGCAGAAGTGCGAAAATTGATGAAAGACAAGGGCCTAAGAAAGGTTCCAGGATGCAGTTGGATTCAAGTTAAGAATCAATTACATGCATTCTTTGTAAGAGACAAATTGCACCCCCAAAAGAAGGAAATCAATGAAATGCTAGAAAAATTATTTAAACAGATGAAGGAAGCAGGGTATGTCCCTGATACTAATTTTGCACTGCATGATGTAGCGAAGGAAGAGAAGGAACAAATTCTCTGTGGACACAGCGAGAGGCAGGCCATTGCTTTTGGGCTTCTCAATACCAGCCCTGGGACACCTCTCAGAATTATTAAGAACCTTCGTGTCTGTGGTGACTGCCACTCTGCAACGAAATTTATCTCCAAGATTACTGAGAGAGAGATTCTTATGAGGGATGCCAACCGTTTCCATTGTTTCAGGAATGGCCTGTGTTCTTGTGGAGATTATTGGTAATACTAATAGAAAATAGTAGCAAATTAAAGTTACACACAAAAACCATTCGAAAACCATGCTGAAGTTGGCATTTGTCTTAGGCATGTTCCCAGATAGTACAGCCTGAGAAATCAACAGCCACTTAGCCTGGATAATCACTACAGCTCACAAATCCCACAACCCACGAGATCCCAACAATAGCCACCTTAGTTATCCATTACCACAAGAGTGTTGGTGCTGCTAACGGAGATGGAATTTGGAATCTGCATCCAATGGATTCTCCACTTTTCCATTACACAAAAAGCTCATCTCCATTTTAGGAGACAATATTGTATCCTAATTTATATTTGGTTCACTCTTTTACAACTTTCATCTTGTTTTATTCCTTAAACATCCAATCCATTCAATCATATCCTCGAGTGGAGGTTAATTCAATGGGTCTACCTTGCAACTTTTCCTCTGTATGGACAAACTAATCCTAACACAGGCCATTCTCGTTTAGTTCTCAAAGAATAAGTACTTGTCCATTTTATGCTTTGACATTTCTCTCAAAGTTGCATAGTTTTTCCTTTCGTTCTATGCAAATTTTCATTAATAATTTTTTTATGCAAACTATACATCTACCAAAACATGTAAGAGAAACTAAATAATCAAACTAATCTTATTGAAAAATAAACAAATGTTCAACAATCTTAGGAGACTTTAAAAACTCATGATAAATAGTTATACAATTCATGCACTTGTTGATATTCAATTTGTTTATTTTAACCTTTCGCTACAATTTGTATACAAATAGAAATATAGGCTAGTAATATTTAAGAGGCCTTGCCATAAAAATGTACATATCTCAAGCCAATCCCCCTAGAAGTGTTTTGAACTTTAAGCATTAGTATACTCTCAAAATCCTTGTGCATTTAAGAGACATATACCTGGAAATAAACAAAAAAAAGATGTATTGGCATATTTTCTTAGAACATTGTCCCACAAACTAATTTGTTTTTTTTCTATGAAGTTTTAATCTAGAGTTTGTGCAATATACAAGGTTTTATCTATGAAGTCTGTATTGATGTATTTGGGTTTGAAGTTAGGAGTCTTGCATTCAAGTTCATATTAAGAATACACATAGAGTTGAGCTATTGAGCACCTAGTATAATGTTACGCACTATTGATATGCATGGTGATGTCGATTCCAAATATTCATTATCACTGAAAATTGTGACAACGATTAGAGCACAATGCAGAACTTCCAACGTCTACTCTTATTTGAAAATATCTTACTTGAACAACAAAGTTAAGATCTTGGGCATTCTTTATGTGTTGATAGAGTGAAGCAGGGTGAAGTAATTAAATAAATTGATGTGTTTTTATTTTACCATGGATTTTCAGGGTGTTTTTATCAAGATCTGTTATGATGCAATTGGATATTTAAAGGGTAGTTTCATCTTCTTCCTTTTAGATTAATATTTAATTGTAATACTATTATTTTCGGTACATTTAAACTTGCAAAACATGATTCTTAGATATTCCCTTCTTGCATATTTCCCTTTGCACCATTATGAACAAATAATAAGGGCCAAGGTTTTTGAAGTCTTTTGAGAGTGCATGGTTACAGAGTTAACAAAGAGCAGAGCATTGTCTCCACATCCTACGTTGATAGGGATAGGAGGTGGTATTGGCAAAAGATTTTAAAACAGGAGGAAGCTCTATCTAGGACATAAATTTGGGAGATCATATTTGTATAAAATAAAGCAAGAATTGGGTTTCTTGGAAGAACAATGATATAATTTTCTACATCACCTTAAGGTTCCACATCTTGTTCTTCTAGAATAAGTCATGACAAGCTAGTAAATATTCCTAGCACAATCTTGTAACAGAATAACAAACTTGTAAATAGTCCTAGCACAACCTTGTAGTAGAATGGATCAATGGTCTGAGAAGTGTCAATAGAAGAAATACAAAATATTTGTGTTATGTAATATCCGTATCTAGATATTCTCAATAATTACTCCATTGAATAATCAACCAATGGAAAATAACTCCATATTGAAAATGTAAAATAAATATTGAAGATGAATGCTGATGAATGATTACAAAGTGAGTGTCATATATATATTAATCGTAAAGGAACTTTGGATACCATCCATGAAAGGATGCATCATTTTAGAATAGTTTACTAATGACTATTTATTAATTATTAATTATTAATATTAATAAATAATATTGATATATATATAGTATGCTTTCGGTTCATGATGCTTTGTCCTCAAAGCATACTTTATAAAACTCGTTTATAATTTAAAAATTGTAAGTAAAACCATGGCCTATTTCCTAAAACCATGGGTTATTTCATAAAACCATGGGTGGTTTTATGAATTATGTTTTTTAACTTTTTCCCTTTTATTTCTTTTGTTGATAATTTTTTTTATTCTTCATTTTTTCCTCTTGCTTTTGCTTCATATTTGGAGTGGAATTAATACTTCTTCAATGAAATTGAATTGACCAAGGCCAATTTTTACTAGAGAAACTGTCAAAACCTCAAATTTACACAAAAATTTAAAATTTTGAATTAACATAAAACGCTAAGACTACAGTTTATTAACAGTTAACGGTTAGCAAATAGAGAAACAGTTAATAGATTAAATTTGCATAAACTTCATTATGTTTATTCAACAGTTTTTTTATTATCACGATCTTAAGTTTATCTTGCGCATAAATTCTATATTTGGTTTACTGATGAGTTCTATTTATGATAGTAGGTGGAATTTGACTCTGAATTCCGGAGCTTACTTAGCATTTATGCTAACGCAGATGGATTATTTGTTCTTATAGGTTTACAGGTATAAATGACTGAGTATCGTCTTTTAAATTTATAAAGCATCCTGCAATATTTCTATTTGCAAATAATATGCTTAGATTGTAAGTTGCTGTGATCCAACCCACTTCCGTAAGGTAACACAGTTTGTTTTCTTCTGTTGCTATTGTAAACGAAGTTCAGATAATTGTATTTCTTCCTGTAGAACATGTAGCGATAGTATTACTTCCTTTGGTTCTGAACAGTTTAATCATCTGCTTGATATCCTTTACTTTCAAAAAGCATATCCTAGCAATTCCAAATTACAATTCTTGTATTTGGTTCTGTCTAGGAACAACTTCCAGGGTTGATGTTTTTTTTCTTCTTATCGAGTCAATCTTTATCTTCTTACGTTAACCTTAGTAATTTGGTAAGAATGTAAAAATATACTCCAAGTGATGAGAAACTGCCACAACGTCTAAGATGAGATCTCATGGATCTGTATTAAGTAACAGAGTTCATAGGAAAACTGTTCTTACCTTTCACTTTACTATTACATAGTTTGCTATCAAAATTTGGCTAGTTTCTAAGGTTTAGAAGTGTGCATAAACTATTTGTTTAGCGACATAAAAGGGTTTATTAATGTTATAATTGCATGATGCTTATGATCCTACCCAAACGACACTATGCAAAATTACATAAGTTTAAAGTTGTGTAATTTATTTACATCAACATAAGAAGAACTGGAACTAAAAGATAGCTATTTTTACTCTATTCACTAAACTGTTTATCAGTTAAAGATTTCATAATTTATCATAAAATACTATAAGTAATAACTTAGTTATTACACCCTATTTCACTATGATGATATTATTATACAAACTTCGATGAGTTGTAACCAATTATAAAGGGTTAAAGCTCACATGTATACTATGCATATCACTATCGATAATGTTAAAATAACTTGGTGATGTTTTCCCACGATACACATTAGTATAACTTACTATGCAAATATAAAAATAAACCTCACTAGCCTTTACTAGCGATAACTCAAAACATTGGTTATTGATATATTACATAGGGTATTTCTTTGGGTTACAAGGCTATGGTTTATGTTGTGTAATAAGTCAACGTTATAACAACGTTGCAATCCCACGCCAATGATGAACTAGATGTTAACGTTTAACAATTATTATAATGTTGTGAACCCACATCGATGACAAGCTATGCACTAAGCGTTGAAACGATTATTGTATGATTGAAATCCCATGCAACTTTGAATGTGGTTTTTGATGAAATCATTGGTGATAAAAATGATTTTTGAAACGCAGGTGACTATGGAAAGTCGAACCACTGCATGATTTATTTGATGCGGCCATGTGGAAGTTTCTTGTCCATGCACTGGTTGCTTATATAGTCGTCAACCCTAATCCTTGGCTTATTTGCTTTCCGATAATTACGTTGGCCCTGTGGGCTGCTCTGCAAGCTCCCATGGTGGCCGTGAGTTGCAGAGACTCCCTTGCTAGTGTTTGTCGTGTCTTTCTCCCTTGAGTAGGCTTCTATTGTTCGCCTTCACTACAACGTCTTTCATTTGGTCACATTTCGCTGCTTCTCATTGCATATGGCTTACGACTGCTTGAAATTCCTTTCTGCTCCTCTGTCGTAGTCTGTCAATGGTGCAAACTTTGAGCTGAATGTATGTTATGGCGTTGCTCCTTCATCTTAGGGTTCTGGAGTTTAGTTTACCTATTTGCTTGTAGTGACAGTCCATCTCCATGCTTGCAGATTCCTTGCAGCCATTACTCAGGCTTACCCCCTCTGCTGTTAGTTGTGAAATACCAGAGTCCGTCATCTCCATCCTCGGCGCGTGAGGGTTCGACTCTTCTTGATGATGGTTGTAGTGTTACTGTTCATCCAGGGCTCCATCGTTTTTACTTCCACTTAGGTGAGTAAAAACAATAACTAAGAGCTATTACCGTTTATTGCTTTATTTTACATAAGGGTTTCTGGTTTTTAAATAAACTTTGATTCTTTGTTATGCAGGTCGGTTCGTCTCCAAGGTTGGCCGTCGTGCTGTAAATATGGCTCCACGAAATGTACATGGTAAGCTCCGGTTTCAAATAGGGTTTCCTCTGCTTGTACAGACTCTTGCAGTTGGAGATGGTTTCAGCCGTGTTGCACCTAGTATTGGGTTGTTGTCCTTCGTTTTTATGGTGTTTGTTTTGGTTAAAACCCTTTCTTATCGCAAGGTGACTACAGCTTTAAGCTGTGACTTGTAAAGCTCCTCTCGTGGTTGTAATGAACTTACAGTTTTGTAATCAGTTGTTGATACTTGTGTATACTCCATATCTGAATATGGGTGCTCGGCTCCTCGCTGAGGTTTTGTACTCTGTTAAATTTTTTGGCTTGCATTCAGTCTTTGGACTTGTTGATATAATGTAAATAATTGTAATACTGTCTGTCTTAAGCTTAAATCTGTTCTTCTTTATATATTTATATTTTTATCTTTGTGTTAATAAATTTAATTTGTTCTTTTAATGGTTATATAAAAAGAACTAAGCTTATTATTTATCCTAGGTTACTATTGTAATGGATTTGCATATA
The DNA here is from genome assembly GCA_001517045.1 of Pseudotsuga menziesii. Taxonomy (NCBI): domain Eukaryota; kingdom Viridiplantae; phylum Streptophyta; class Pinopsida; order Pinales; family Pinaceae; genus Pseudotsuga; species Pseudotsuga menziesii. Next base: position 132,916 of record LPNX010876582.1, read on the forward strand.
AAAGAATTACGGGTAGTTTTCCGCTCAGAAATAAGAGCTAGGGTTTTTACCCTATTTAACTTTTATAATGATAGTTTCTATATTGTTATTTTATTAAGTTTGATTACTGTCAAAAGAATTTAAAAATTATTTTAATGGCTTGAGGAATTCTAGATTAGGGTTTATGGAAATAATCTTTGTTCTTTCTTTAAAGATTTCTCCAGTTTGTAAAAAGAATTTCTTTTTTATTTATAAACAATAATATTTATGTTAATAATATTATTTGTATATATTACAATACTTAAGTATATAATACAAATTCTTAAACTTGTATTTGTGCATACACTTGTTTAAATGAGACTGTGACTATTCTGTAACAGTTGTTTGCTTATGCTTGTACATAAAATCCAACCACTAGATTAGGACTTGGTTGTTTTTATTAAAACAAAAGTATTATTAAACTAGGGTTCGACTCTACAATTCTCTTTTGCAGAAAGATAAATCTGTTAGTATTTGCAGTACAATTCTTATATAGATATGCAATGTTAATTTATTAAATTCTTATTGTTTTTTCTGAATTGTTATCTAGGGTTTTAGTAGGATTATTTCTGTAAGCTTGATAAAAAGAAATGAGGATTTTCAACCCTATCATTACTCCTTGGCATATATAATTTGTCTGTAAAAATTAAAGGACAGTTCCTCGTTAATAATACTTTAAGCATAGGTTACTGATGTATCTTAGTTGTTTTGATTTTAAATAAAAGAATACTCTGAGAGCTAAATAAGCTCTTGGTTAAGACACTATTTATCTTTAGATTAAATTGTCCTTAAAAATCTATATGTTACTAAACTCTATCTAGGGTTCGAATAGTTGCAGGTTAAGTTAGCTATTAAAGATATAAACTAACAGAACCATACTTAAACCCTTACCTAACATAAATAATTAAGCATTATAACTGAGATATTTCTATTTCCTCTATTTCAGATTAGAAGTATAGTTTGTAAAAGAAAGTACTGTGTAAAGAATAACTTACCTACTTGAACACATTGCTATTAGTAAAGTAATATGACTATTTCTTTCTCTAGCATTCTTAATACACAGTCTGGTTTTAACAATAACCTAACTAAGCAGATTAATATTCTTTTCTGGAAGCAACTATCTACAGAAAGAAAAGATTCCAACACTTTGAAAAACATAAATAACTCTATTCATTTCAGATTTCTATCATATCTTCATCTATTTTAAACACACTACCTATGCTAGAGTACGGTCTGGTTTATTCTAGACGGGGAAAAACACAGGTAGGGTTATTTTCATCAAATACAGATTCAGCATTCAAATAACTAAAAGATTACAAGCTTTAACAGTTCACTACAAAACATATAAAGCATTCATTATTCATTCATTCTTAGATATAAACTTTTAACACAGCAAATAAAAGACTGTAGAACATGTTTTAAAGCTGGATGACAACAGCGTTAGGAGGTCGTTCCTCCCTACCAACTCCTGGAGAGCGTTCAAACAGCGTCTTCTTAGGACCCCTGAGCCTGTTCCTGGTCTCCTTGGCTAGGAACTGGTGGAGCAAGCAACAAAATACTAGTCCAATGATTCAGTACTAACTCTGCTCTCAGCAGCAAGATCCTTCAGCTGAGTAGCTGTACTAGATCATGTTCTGTAGTTTACCCCTCAAACACATTCCACAAATTCCCTTCCCAATGAAATCCTTTGAAGTACATTCACCTGAATGGTTCTCTTCCTAGAATCATGAGCAACCTCAGCTCTCTTCAATGGGTTTTTTATTAAGATTGCCTAGGTCTTTTTGGGTTAGTTGTCATTAATTGAGCCACCTGCTCTGATCCCACTTTCTTGGGGGATCATGACCCCAACTGTATGGAGGTTTTCACTTGCAACATTGGAAGTGTTTGAGGATGCTGCCACTTGTCTATTTTCTCTCCACTTAGTCTCCTCCACCAACTTGACCAGTAACACTCTTTTTAACAACTCTCCCAAGCTGTTGTCTCCATTTTTATTTATTTATAATCAAATATTCAGAATTATATTCAATATCCTTGACTCTGCTAAGTCATCATTTACAACTTAGCATATAATTTAACTTTAAATGTCTTGGAATAAAATAAAATAAGAAAATATTATTTTGCAAAATTGGGGCATGTGACAGAAACTTTGAATACGGATGGCTAAAAGCCACTGTGAGGTCAAAGACCTAAATTCAAGGAAACCTTGAACATTTTGGCCACAAGCGGGGGATCAACAGAAGCTTTAGGAAGGGTTGGCTCTGATACCAATGTTACACCGTATCTAGTGTAATGGATAATTCGTATCCGGATTAAGTGAGTCTGTATCCAGGTCTAAGGAGGAAGATGTTCCATATTCAAATAATTAAATGTATAAATGTATAATAATTGAATGGATGATAAATTACAATGGATATGGTTTCCTTAGATATGGCTTGGCCATCACATATTGTAGAGACATCTCTTCATAAACTATATTTTAATATTATTAATTACTATTATGAATAGTTATCTATTTATTACTATTTTATTGTTGTAACATTCCCTTCCCCTTAGGAAAGTTTTGTCCTCAAATCTTATATTATTGTTGTCGTCTTTTCATTCTCGTTTTGTGTTGAAACAATGTCATTACTTCCTTTACGTCTTTTTTAGAACTGGTATTAGGTATGTGCTTGGTCTTTACGCAATAGTTTGTCATCTTCCTTTCATTTCTAACTTGAATTTGTACTCCATTATGTTTATTATTGTTATCCCATTTTCCTTGTACATGAATATTAGGAATATTTTTGTGACTGACCATATCAAGCCTTGTTTTAGAAGTCACTTGTCCTATGATACTTAGGATGTCATCACGTAATGTTTTCATTTTATTATCCTTACGAGTTATCTCGAAAAGTGGCGTTTCATGAGGCTTCTCACACTCGAAATCACGTAATAGTGTTACATTTAGGTTTCTCCAGGGTGGTAGAAGAGTTAAGGTATAAGATGAATCTACGATATTTGATTCCTTTGACTTGGATTCATTTGCATATTGTAGGATCCATCTTTTGTCATTGTATGGATCGTCCTTATTGTCAACAATACTGGCTTGACTCTCATTATGATCTTGGTCGAGCTCATCTTTATCAAATATATTATTGGTATTTTGGTCATCCCTACAATATTTAGTCTCCTTGTCTTGTTTATTGTCTTGATCAATTTTGTTACTCTCATTTTTGTTGACATAGTGGTCCAACATATATGAGTTATTGATATGGTTTGTATTAGACCTTAGTTTTTGTAACACATCCATTATGGTATTCTGATTATGTGTCATGATGCTCAAGTTCTGTGCCATGGTGCTTATGTTTTGTGTCATCGCACACATCTTGTCATCTAACTCTTTTCGTTTCTCGTGCATGCTGTCTACTTTGTCATCAAGTTTTCTTCCTAGTACTAGAACAACATTTTCTTTGATTTCTTTCTTAAGTGCCTTGTTATTTTTCGTTTCTTCTCTGAATCTTTCTTGGTTGGCAACGAGGGCCTTGATTTCCTTCTCCAATTTCTCAAGTTTGTCTTTTAATTCCATCATAACTTGGGTCCTTTTATGCGAATGTGTGTATTTGGAAGTTTATTTTGACTTATGGAGGAAAAAAATACAACTAATGTCTTTGAAATAATTGATGAAATAATAATAATAATTATAATTATTTAATGTGTTGAAATAAAATAATAAATATAAAATATTATATTTAAATATTGTATTAAAATGTGGATTAATAAGTTTCAAAATACTATATAATAATATTAATATTATTATAATCATATTTATTTTATTAATATTGTTTTTGTTTGTAGGGCTACGTGGAATGAGGGGGGTGCAACCTGGGTTAAAGTTGGAAAGCAAAACCATGTGTTGGTTTTACTTCATCTTTTCTTTTTTTACTTTTTTCTTTTCTTTTTAACTGTTTTTCTTTCTTTTCTTTTCTTTACTTTTCTTTTTCTTTTTCTTTTTTGGACAATGTCCTATATTTTAGAGAAACCTTAAAAACTAAATTTACACAAAGTGTAAATAATGGCCAAGGGTCGTATAGCTCTGATACCAATGTTATATATGTATCTGGATATTATCAATAATTACTCCATTGAATAATCAATCAATATAAAATAACTCCATATTGAAAAGATAAAATAAATATTGAAGATGAATGATGATGAAAGATTACAAAGTGAGTGCCATATATATATTAATCGTAAAGGCACTTTGTATACCATCCATGAAATGATGCGTCATTTTAGAATAGTTTACTAATAACTATTTATTAATTATTAATTATTAATATCAATATATATTAATATTAATAAATAATATTGATATTTAATATGTGTATGTGTGTGTATGTAACATTAACCTTAATGTTGGGACCTTAATTGGGAAATTTAATGGGATAACTCTCCCTTCAAAGGTAATGGATCATTGGGTATCTCTAATCTGCAAAGATGTAGTTGGGTGAGTTAATTTTGAGCATAAGGGAAATTTCTTTGTAGCATTAAATTTGAGGACAAGAATAATCTAAAACAAGTTCTCACAAAAGGTCCACAGTTTTTCAATATTAGTGGTCTATAACACTACTCATTGTTTACAGTCAGATTGATGTTAGGGCCTATAGTACAACAAGTTTCTAGTCAATTTGTGGTGTACCAATGTTTGGCCCAAAGGTACAATTGGTTTCTAGTTGGTAAGTTGTTCAATATGACAATGCAATAGGCAAATGTTAATGGATGAGCATAGTCACTTTAAAATCAGATTTCTACAATGAATAGCCATTAGTTAGTTACTTTAGTGCCTAAAGATGCAATGAAGTTGCATTCATATCACTGTAGAAGACAAGTGTTGATAGAAGAGTTAATAATGAGTTGAAATGATGGTATATAGAGAAAGACACGATGATGTTCTAGATGTAGCAAAGAGTTTTTCTTTAAAGTTTATTCCAAAATAGTGACGAGGATAGTCCATATCATAGTAGAGTTTGGTCGGTGATGGACAAACAAGGTAAAGCTCATGTTTTGTGATCAATAGAAACAATGACCATATGGAAATATGAATCACAACTTGTATTTGTAGCAAGTCTAGCATGGTATGTGTAGATTCTATGTATTTTTCCTTGAATATTTTGAGCTTGTTTTTCCTAGAGTTGGTACTAGGTAGGAGTATTGTAATGATACATGGGAAGTATTATAAAAGTTTGTACTCAATACCTCCATGATATGGAGTATGTAAATGGTATGCCCTTGTGTCTATGTATATAACATGTAAAGGGAACGTCATTGTAAGACCTAGATAGGCATGCATACTCCTTTTCCTGATGTCCCTGTTGATTTGGATAACCTATTTGGCCTAGTGCATATTATTTGTTATGGTATTGGATTATTTGTTCGCTAGATTCTCTATGACTAGACCATGTTGGTTGTAGACTATGGAAGTTGTGTTAGGCATAGAAATATGAAGTTGTTTGCACATTTAGGGGGGAGTTCATGAAGAGGTTAAATGAATCATGTAAATGAAGGACATCTTATGAAACCGATGATTGTAACAATTAAGTACCCATGTAGGTTGGTGGATGGTTGTTCCTTTATATGGACTTTGACAATGTGATGATGTCTATATGATTGAGGTACGAGATGCAAGTGCCAAGTTGGACCAGATATAGGCTTTGTAAATTAGGAGATTTTTCAATTCTTGGAAGAGCATTTGATGCATCATTCTAGTGAAAGATGTTGATGAATACCTAAACTAACAAAGATTGAGACAACTTAATTCATTTGGGGGAGTTTTGAAATTACTAAATCCTACTTATGTCCATTTTAGGAGACAATACTGTATCCTAATTTATATTTGGTTCACTCTTTTACAACTTTCATCTCACTTTCTTCCTTAAACATCCAATCCATTCATTCAATCAAATCCTCGAGTGGAGGTTAATTCAATGGGTCTACCTTGAAACTTTTCCTCTGCATGGACAAACTAATCCAAACACAGTCCATTCTCGTTTAATTTTCAAAGAATAAGGATTTGTCCATTTTATGCTTTGACATTTCTCTCAAAGTTGCATAGTTTTTCCTTTCGTTCTATGCAAATTTTCTTTAATAATTATTTTATGCAAACTATACATCTACCAAAACATGTAAGAGAAATGACATGATCAAACTAATCTTAGTGAAAAATAAACAGATGTTCAACAATCTTAGGAGACTTTAAAAACTCATAATAAATAGTTATACAATCCATGCACTAGTTGATATTCAATATGGTTATTTTAACCTTTCGCTATAATTTTTTGTGTATTGGATAAATCAAAGAATTTAATAGATGTTTGTGTACAAATAGAAATATAGGTTAGTAACATTTAAGGAGGCCTTGCCTTAAAAATATACATATCTCAAGCCAATCCCCCCTGAAGTGTTTTGAACTTTAAGCATTAGTATACTCTCAAAATCCTTGTGCATTTAAAGGACATATACCTGGAAAAAATAATGTATTGGCATATTTTCTTAAAACATTGTCCCACAAACTAATTTGGTTTTTTTCTATGAAGTTTTAATCTAGAGTTTATGCAATATAGGGGGTTTTATCTAAGAAGTATGTATTGATGTATTTGGGTTTGAAGTTAGGAGTCTTGCATTCAAGTTCATATTAAGAAAACACATAGAGTTGAGCTATTGAGCACCTAGTATAATGTTAGCACTATTGGTATGCATGGTGATGTCGATTCCAAATATTTATTATCACTGAAAATTGTGACAACGACTAAAACACAATGCAAAACTTCCAATGTCTACTCTTATTTGAAAATATCTTACTTGAATAACAAAGTTAAGATCTTGGGCCTTCTTTATGTGTTGATAGACTGAAGCAGGGTGAAGCAATTAAATACATTGATGTGTTTTTATTTTACCATGGATTTTCAGGGTGTTTTTATCAAGATCTATTATGAAGCAATTGGATATTTGAGGGGTATTTTCATCTTCTTCCTTTTAGATTAATATTTAATTGTAAAATCATTATTTTTGGTAAATTTAAACTTGCAACACATGATTCTTGCATATTTCCGTTTGCACCATTATGAACAAATAATAAGGGTGAGGGTTTTCGAAGTCTTTTGAGAGTGCATGGTTACAGGGTTAACAAAGAGCAGAGTACTGTCTCCACATCCTATGTTGATAGGGATAGGAGGTGGCATTGACAAAATATTTCAAAAGAGGAGGAAGCTTTATCTAGGACAGAAATTTGGGCGATCATATTTGTATAAAATAAAGCAAGAATTGGGTTTCTTGGATGAACAATGATGTAATTTTCTACATCACCTTAAGGTTCCACATCTTGTTCTTTTAGAATAAGTCGTGACAAGCTAGTAAATATTTCTAGCACAATCTTGTAACCGAATAAGTCATGACAAGCTTGTAAATAGTCCTAGCACAACCTTGTAGCAGAATGGATCAATGGTTTGAGAAGCGGCAATAGGAGAAATACAAGATATTTTTGTTAACCTTAATGTTGGGATCTTAATTAGGAAATTTAATGGGATAACTCTCCCTTCATGGGTAATGGATCATTGGGTATCTCTAATCTACAGAGATGTAGTTTGAGGGTGAGTTAATTTTGAGCATAAGGGATATTTCTTTTTAGCATCAAATTTAAGGACAAGAATGATCTAAAACAAGTTCTCACAAAAGGTCCACAGTTTTTCAATATTAGTGGTCTATAACACTACTCATTGTTTACAGTCAGATTGATGTTAGGCCCTAGGGTACAACAGGTTTCTAGTCAATTTGTGGTGTACCAATGTTTGGCCCAAAGGTAAAACTAGTTTCTAGTTGGTAAGTTGCTCAATATGACAATTCAATAGGTGAATGTTAATGGATGAGCATAGACACTTTATAATCATATTTCTACAATGAATAGCCATTAGTTAGTTATTTTAGAGCCTAAAGATGCAATGAAGTTGCATTGTTCTCACAATAGAAGACAAGTGTTGATAGCAGAGTTAATTATGAGTTGAAATGATGGGATTGCAATAGAGAAAGACATGATGATGTTCTAGATTTAGCAAAAAGATTTTTTTTGGAGTTTGGTACAAAACAGTGATGAGGATAGTCCATATCGTAGTAGAGTTTGGTTGGTGATGGACAAACAAGGTAAAACTCATGTTTTGTGTTCAATAGAAACAATGACCATATGAAAATATGAATCACAACTTGTATTTGTAGCAAGTCTAGCATCGTATGTGTAGATTCTATGTATTTGTCCTTGACTATTTTGAACTTGTTTTGACTAGAGTTGGTACTAGGTAGGAGTATTGTAATGATACTTGGGAAATATTATAAAAGTTTGTACCCAATGCCTCCATGAGATGGAGTATGTAAATTGATATGCCCTTGTGTCTATGTATATAACATGTAAAGGGTATGTCGTTGTAATACCTAGATAGGCATGCATACTCCTTTGTTCAATGTCCCTATTGATTTGGATAACCTATTTGGCCTAGTGCATATTCTTTGTTATGGTATTGTTAACACTTGGAAGATTGGGTTATTTGTTCGCTAGGTGCTCTATGAAAGGACCATGTTGGTTGTAGACTATGGAAGGTGTGTTAGACCTAGAAATATGAAGTTGTTTGGACATTTAGGGGGGATTTCACGAAGAAGCTAGATGAATCATGTAAATGAAGGAAATCTTATGAAACTGATGATTGCAACAATTAAGTACCCATGTAATTTGGTGGATGGTTATTCCTTTATATGGACTTTGACTATGTGATGATGTCTATATGATTGAGATACGAGATGCAAGTTCCAGGTTGGACCAGATATAGGCGTTGTAAATTAGGATATTTTTCAAATCTTGGAAGAGCATTTGATGCATCATTCTAGTGAAAGATGTTGATGAAGACCCAAACTAACAAAGATTGAGACAAATTAATTCATTTGGGGGAAGTTTTGAAATTACTAAATCCTACTTATGTAATGTGTGATACTTATGATCATATGATCAGGTTGTGGTTGTTATTGAATTGGTCATTGTTATGTAGAATTTGTCTCTACCTAAGTAGCATTTTTGTGTGTTTTTAGGAGGTTCTCGGATCTTAGTTGGATGAGAGATTTTCTCTAACAAGATTGTTTCTGACTTGAAGATGAGTGGTTGGAGGGTTGAGAGAATTTCTCAACCTTTCTCTCTTTAGTTAGGAAATGATTTATTATGACTTTACATAAATATGTAACATTTTCTGATGAATAGATCACTCAACATAGTGTTTGGTGTGTAGAAACAATGTCTACTTTCTCATTTTTCAATAAGGAAAACCTTCTGGAACCTGAAAAGATAAGGAAACATGGTCATTAAGGGGATGAGGCATTGCATATACTTTGAATATTTTTTGTTTTCAATAATTTTTTTTGTTAATATGAACATAGGCAACCACAAAAAAGACACCATCAAAAGGAAACCATGTGTAAAGCACCTAGAACATGGAAAGGATCTACTACAATTGAGAATAACCAAATCACGAGTCTCCGAAGCTAACTAGGGGTTTATGATCAAAAGTCATTACTTTATCAACCAAAGTCTAATGGAAAGCACCCTCTTGGGAGTTCACTATGTAAACCATTAATGTCTTTGACAAACATATTCTTTAAAAGTAGTAGGATATTGTTAAAACCAAGATTTCATTATTTCCCTGTGTCATTCTAAGGTCTTGTTAATGGAACGAATGTTGAGTGGGTCATTGGAGTCCAATATGCAACCCTAGCTGAGATGACACAAGGAAAAAAAACTCCAATGACCACTTTTGGCACAAATTCAGAAGAAAACAAAGCTATATTACAGGATGTTGTGCCAATATTGAAATCAACGGAGAGAGTTGTGAGTTAATATAGCGAGAAAAACAAAAAGTGAATGGAGTTGAATAAAATAAATGGAAACACTATTTTTGTTGTATTGCGAAATAGGAAGTTTGGGGAAAATGTGTAAGGAAAAATATAGAGAAACATTAAAGAATTGGGCTCTATTTTGTTTCGGAATAGTGTCAAATGGCTCACACTAAGTATAGGAAATCTGGAAGTAACGTGCTTAGGAATGTGAAAAGAAAGTTTATAAATGAACTAAACTATTATAGGATGGTTGTGCTTGGAAAAATCTATATTAATAGTGAAATATGACATTCTTAAAATTGAGATACATAAATTTTTTTATTCAATATTGTATGTTTTTATAATTTAATTTAAATACATAAAACTTTTATTTAATATTGTATGTTTTTATAATTTAATGTAAAGTGCAAAATAAATGTACAAGTCCATATTTAATGTGGATTTGATATGTGTTATTAAAAAATATTAATAATAAAAAATAATTTCAACATTTATGTATCAAAAATAATTTTAATGCTTATATTAAATGAAAATTAAAATAAATTTCAATATTTTATTAGTTGTACACACTTATAGACACATAAGTTTAGTGGGACTGATGGTTAAGAATATGTGTTTCCTCATGGGAGTCCACAAGTTCAAATTTAAATGGGGTAGGGTATGTACACCTCTGTAAACTTGAGTATTCAAATCCCTACGCCAATGAAGTCCTCCATTGTCTCACAAATAAGGTGCTCTCATACACCAATTTGGTGTTTGACTAGGATGTGACCTTAGAGAGAGACCAATAAATAAAACAAATTTAGTAAATTGATTAAATGTATATAGTAACAAGAGTCACTAGGTAGCAATGTAATTGAAATCTTGTAAAAAGTATGTTGTCTTAAAAGGAACTCAACTAGTAAATGAGGTGCCATGGTTTGAGCTACAAACCATGAAAAACATTTCATACCAATATTTTAAATATATAATTAATTTAAAATTTCAAAAACTTTTAATTAACTAAATTTATGTTATTTTAGGCAATAATAATAATAATAATAATAATAATAATAATAAAATAAAAATACAATCAATTTAAACTTGTAAAATGAGGAAAAAGGTTTCCCAGCATGAAACAAGCAATAAACATTGTGAAAATGAAAAATTAAATAGTGACATGGATTAATCCTTTTGTGCAATTACTATATGTCCTAATAATAATAGTTAATGAGTTATTTTTTAACAATTTTTAAATAATTAAAACACTTTAATATCCATTTTATTCGAACTTTTGAAAAGCGTTATGGTTCCACTTACCTCCTTGCTTCGAAGTACCCAATATAAATAATGTTCTCCTTTTCTCTTCCAAAAAAATTAATCATATTACATTGTTAAGGCATTTTCGTCAAGACAGGGAAATGGCGGATGTCAAACTGCAATAAATTTATCACTTAAACTAAAACCAACGCTTAACAATAATAATAATAGGTGGGAGGTGTTGGGGGTTGTATAACACCGAAGGACAAAAATAAATGGTTTTCCCTTGGGGATGGGGCATTAAATCAAATAATCAAGCAGAAGGAATGGCACTTCTCCAACGATGTAAACTTGCTACTCAAAGACAAATCTCTAGGTTGCTAATAATAGGAGACTCCTCAATATCTACGGCGCCTATCTTTATATACGGAATCCAGACCTGCTGGCCATCCACAATGACCACTGCATTGTCTGCGTAATAGCGATCCATTGGTCGCCAAACTCCGTTGACCAATATTTTGTTAAAAGAATTTAACTAATGTTTATTACAGTTTTCCAAATTTGTACCATTAAAAATGAATTTGTATCATTAAAAATGAATTTGCTGAATATCAAAAATATTTTTATAATTTTTCAAAATTAGTTTAACTGTTTTTTAATGGTGCAGTGCAAAGATTTGACAAATTTTCCCAACTGTGCAAAGTATTAACTGAATTATAAAAATAAATTTAAAATATAAAATTAAACAAAAAATAAAACTTGCCACGTACTCTCATTCATTTAATATATATGTGACAAGTTAGCAAAATATTAACTGAATTATAAAAATAAATTAAAAATATAAAATTAAACAAAAACATAAAAACTTGCCACGCACCCTCATTCATTTAATATATATGTGACAAGTTAACATGGCATTGATCATGCATTTAATTCATTTAATGCTTTAATGTAATATATTAGTGAATTTAACATCAAATATTTTTAAAAACCCTAGAATGCATTAATGTATTATGTAATATATCAGTAAATTTAACATCAAATATTTAAAAAAACCCCGGTTTTGTACTAGGCACAGATACTTATGTGATCTGATGATTCCACAAGAGATTTTTTTTTTCACCTACACTTACTGAACTGACCTTGACAGAAAGGAAAAGAAAGTGATCCACACAACTGTGTGAATCAGGCCTGGAATTTCAAATTCCCTCTGCCCGTCAAATGGATTTTTGTTGACGGTCTTGCGTTTTTCATGCCCTTCATTTTACGTTTTACATAAATTTGTGAGTGTCAATTTTTTTTGTGTGTTTGTGTAAACTTTTTTTTCAGAAAGGAAAAAACCACCCTAAGCTTAGTCTCCTCACGTAGCTTGCTTGCCTCACTCCGCGAGCAAATACATGAAACTTTAGATAGATATATAGAATTAGGGCTTTTACTAGATTTGGATCTTCCCCTATAATTTTGCATACGGATATGCTTCTTCAGTGGGTGAATCAACAAGTTCTGGGACTAGAATTGGAGCTACTAGCCAAGACTTAGGTGCTAGAAATAGTGCAGAATGCATGACTGATGTGGGTTTTCAAGAGTTTAGGGATATAGGACTGCAACCCGTAGGCTTGGATTTAGAAACTAAAGGATCTAATGATTATGTTGATGGGATTAATGCCAGGAGTATCATATTGGAATTAGGGAGAGATGAAATTATCACATATGCTCCGGGAGAACCCTGCCCCTAAATCGTTCATGTATTGCACTGGTGTGGTTAACTCGTGAATATCAGTGTTTTCTGCAGATTTCAGCAGTTATACATTCGCAAAACATTTTAGTTATGTGATACATGTTTTGGATAGTGAATTGGTCTATCATGAACGCCAAAAACTATCAACCATCACTATGCTCCCCATCAGATAAACCCATTTCATAATTTATTGACTAAATTGTATATAGATTATTTTTATTTTCATTCTTCCTACAGAGATTGAAGGATTTGGAGAAAACAGCCACAATAAAATTATAATGATTGGCCATTAAATTAATTACAATTTAATTTCCAAAGAGAGCATACCACAGAACTTCCGACCCGACAGTGGACACCTTCATCTGCTGGATGCGAATTGACCTCTTCACCAGACGCTTTACCATCTCGCCAGGAGCTATGGCCACATCACGCTCCTCAATTTCGGATTTCGAAAGGTTTTGGTAGTGAGCTCATGGGAGCTAGCCAGGGACTGTCTCACTACACACGACATCAATTTCGCCTCCAGGCCATGGTCCGCCGGAGCCAAGCATTTGGGCTACGATTGTAAGTTGCTCGGTCTCGATCCATATGACCGCCGGTGTCAAAAACTGCGCAGAATCTGCACGCTGCAGCTTCTATCTCCTTCCAGAGTGGAGGCTTCCATGGATATTCGAAGAGAGGAGGTGTCAAGGTTAGTGCGTGGCCTATTCGAGAGGTGTACGCAGATGGAAATTCAAGACCGCGATGCTTCGGCCGTTGTGGGCGTGAAATGGGTTGTGTTGGAGTCCATATTTGATACCATGGGGAGATTAATCTTCACTCACAGAAGCTACCTGGGCGGCGCGGAAGAGGTGGAAGGGTTTAAGGAGATGATTAACGTCACCATTACTAAGCTGCTAGGAGCATTTAATTTGGGGGATTATATTCCGTTCCTCAGATGGCTGGATCTCCAGGGCTGCGAGCGGGCAATGAAAAAGTATAGCAGGCAGAGCCTCCGGGTGATGCCGAATGGGGTTCCTCGAAAGTTCTATTTTCCTGGCCCTGTGATGGTTCAGGTGTTGCAGAGATGGCTCTGAGATGTTTTCTCCATTGCAAAGAATGGTCCGGTGTTATATAGAGGACTCAACGCTGCTGCTGATCCCTGATGGCCATCGTGTTGGTGCGGCTGAGTTGCAGGTACCATATCAGAGCACTACTTAGTTGGTTACAGAGGTATTACAAAGGTCTCTTCTCAGTTGGTTGCAGAGGCAGAGGTGTTATAGTGTGGGTGCAAAATGGAGAGGATCTCATCAGGCGAAGATGCAACTTGCAAGGATCAACGAAATTCGAATTGACCAACCACATTGTCATGTATTAACTGCATTAACTCCATGCATTTAACGTCCTCCTACATGGAACGGAGGACCTGCCACTACATTGTCACATCGGCCCTCGGGTTTGGGTCAACATGCTGGGAGACGTCGAGGGTCACCGGGGTCTGGAGGATTTCACCTGGAATTTCGTCGTCCGGGCGAAATTGTGGCAGATGTAGACAACTTCCGCACTCCGCAGGCTGGAGACTAGTCCTAGACTCCTAGACCCCTGTTTGGCTTATTAACCTATAAAAAAATTTGACGGGTTTGCTGCCAACACGAACGTCAAACTGACGGGTTAACTATTTTATGCCCTGTCATATTTGACGTGTCAAAATCATGATCACCTGAAATAAAAAAACGTTCCATAGAACGTCAAATTCCATGCTTGTGTGAATCCATTAAAGGTGGAAGCGTGCAATTTGGTAGCTTTTCAATTGATTTGAAGCCCCCTTGGACTTTGAACATATGCAATTCTTTCCTACACCCACGTTGATTCATAATTTCCCGCGTTGATTCATTATTTCCTTCCTTAGATTTTGGTTTGAACTACATCTGTCACTCTCCGACGGTTTTGCTGTGGCAATAGATTTTGGATTGAGCGGACGGTTTTGCTGTCTTAGCTCGAACGAGTTCAGGTGCGCCAAGGTTTTCGTCGGTTCATTTCATACAACTCTCTATGCATCGGTTCAGCTACTTCTGCATCTAGGGTGGGTGGTCAACGTGGCCTTGGTTCACTGCCACCTGTCTTGTTCCTTTCTCACCAATCCTAATTGTACGTGGCGAACTGTAGTCCCTCCAGCTGATACTATAGCACACGTCCTCCATTATCTGTCCAGCTCAGGTAATACTTCTTTTGGTCTCCCATTTCCTGAAAATTGTTACCCCTGCGGCTCCTGAAGCAATAAACCAGATCATAGTTAATTTAGTGGCACCTCCCAACGAAGGTGGGGCATATAAACCAATGATGGATCACTCAGTCGAGAGTGGCATACATTTCCCGTTACGGTTAAAGGCATCTTCCTCTGCAATAGAACAGCGACTATTTATCCAACCATTGCATGTGCACTAGCTTTAGATCTTGCTCTCCGTCCTCTAAATTGTTACCGCTTTGGCATTGATCATTGCATTATTGATTATTTAACATATATTATGCTAATATATTCTGGACTATGCATGCATTGAAGAGAACTCCGACAGTTTTGCTGTCACAATAGATTTTAGATTTTGGTTTGAGTGGACGGTTTTGCTGTCGCAATAGATTTTGGTTTGAGCTGGGTCATCAAGTGAGTGGTGTTTGTGGGTGGCGTTTCTACGGATGCATGTTTCTACGATGATGCCTGTCTTAACCATTCAGTTATTACATCATGCATTCAATGATTATATTCTCTCGCCTTTAGACCCCCGAATCAGAGGTTTGCGAGCTAGGATAATTGAAATTTTATAAGGGTCAGTTCTTTTCTTTATGGCCTACCACCCCTTTGACAAATGGACGGGGAGAAACTAACAACTGATCTGATCGCTTACCTATGAGTCCCTCCACTAGATCCTGGTAGGTTTAGATGCCATAAATCCATCCAAGAGTCGATACAGCTTGTGATCTGATGCCAGGTGCCGATGTATTCTTGTCTGTTTGCGAACTGATAAAGAGCTTGCCAATAGCCGCGATTCATTAAGCCTTTGCTATATATAATAATCATGAATTAAAGGCCTCATCCAGGCAGCACTAAGCGTAGAGACCAGGGAACGCTAAGAAACTTTATTCTTAAAGGTAAGAACCTTTATTCCTTAATTGGGCGATTAAGAACTAATCGGGTGAGACGGTTTCTTCGGGTAAAATGGGTAGGAGGGACGGTAAGTAAGGAAGGTTCTGGTTTGAAGATTTTCCTTTTTCATGATAGAGTTATTCTTGGAGTCATTCCTCTTAAGATAAATTATTCATTATTATGACTCTTTTTTTCTTATAAAAACCATTTACTTGGATTGGTAGCTTTAATGTAAGATTGCTTTGACTAAGATTTGTTGCAATAGATTTTGGTTTGCCAAACATAATGATAGATTAAACCCAAAAATATAGTTTAAATAGTCATAACTTAAATTTGAAAGAAAACGACCACTTAAAGAACTACGCTACCACCCAATAAAGCCCTTGGTTAACTCTTTCCAGGGTTGATCCTTCATCTATCAACACAACTCATAATGATCCTTTTGGAAGGGTGGGTCTTCTATTAACTTTACCAATAAGGTTTTATTCAACATTTTAAGGTCTTGTGTAAATAAAAACTCATTTTAAGTTATGGTCTAAAAAGGCTTTCTTTGGTCTGGTGGTGAGCTATGGTCTAAAAAGGCTTTCTTTGGTTCAGTGGTGATAATGAAAAGGTTGATAGTTTGACAAAGAATAATTGATTGAATTGATGACAGAGATTCATTAAGAATTTGCTTAAGCACTCACTTGTAGATTTGGTTGTTGTCTTTGATATGCATGTTAGTATAAAGGTATTGGTGCTTGATGCACATTACAATGGAAAATATTTGGCACAAATTAAACTTGGGAAGTAATGTTGTGGTATAAACACACTAGTATTCTTTGTCACACACTTGTGGTGTTGTGACCAGTTACATAGGCACAAATTTCAATCATATGATATGCATTACACAACATAGTGCAATATTAACTTAGTTTTAAATAGATAAATAAATTGTATAACAATATTTATATAGTAATATTTTTAGTTTTTATTGAAATAAAACTATATATAAATTTTTCTATTTTTTTAATGAATTAAATTTATTAAAAATGGTTCATGATGTCTTTGATTGAGTTAAGCAATTGCTATATCTATTTGAATTTTGTACAAACATAATATTTCACATCTAATTTTTTATTAATAACACTCTTTAACTTTTAATTTATTTATTTAATCTTTCACATCTAATTTGTTATTAATAACACTTACTTTTAATTTATTTATTTTCTTCTTTTCCTTTAATATTGAAAGCAGGGACTTGTTAATATGAATGGTTGCAAAAGCACGACAAATGGCTCCAAGGAGAGATTATAGCACCAACATTAAAGTGCCTAAACAAAGTATATTAAAACTGATTTGTTCTTTTAAACTGAGGCTATATTAATTAAGAGCAGTTTGTTTACAGTTTTATAAAAGTTAAAAATAATTATATATATATATATATCAACTATGTTTAATGTCTTAGTTTTTATCCTAACTTAAAATCATAATCCAATTAAAAATTTAATAAAAACACTAAAAACATGTGTGTATATAAATATTTTATAGATAATAAGTATGATTAAATATTCACTGACATAATTATACAATGTGTTTAAGTACCTAAATTAATATTTAGGTAGAATAAAAAGTAACATTAAAATAATGTTTATAATGGGCTGATTTATTGTGCTTCAATGAATATTTATGATGCATAAATAAATTTTAGAATACTAAAATTTTGAAAAAATCAAATTAAAAGAAGAATAAATAACCATATTCATTCTATGGAAAAATTAATAAGCAGATAAACAAACAAACATACTAGAGCTCAAGGTGGAGGTGAAGAATTGGGAGCGGTTACAGAAGCAGCGGGAATTAGAGGAGTTGGTATTGATCGAAACAGATATTGCTAAGCTACATATGGAATACCCGGCGGGTATAGATGATGAGGAGGCCATTGCACAGATGATGAGCCTATCACAATTACGGTCATCCATCTTGAAGAGGAAAGAAGAGACAGCTCATCAGAAAAGCCGTATTAAATGGATAGAGAGTGGTGACTGTAACACCCGTTATTATCATCAGTTTGCAAATTCCAGGAGGATTCATAACCATATTTGGGATATTATTGGGGAGGATGGCACTTGTCTTAATAAACAGGCTGATCTCGAGACAGAGGCATTTTCCTACTTCAACACTGTTTATAAGAAACAGACTAATCTGTCTATTGCAGCACAGATGGATCTTATCGTAAAGTATCCGAGGATGTTTGGGGAAGGGGAGGGTGAGAGGCTCTATTGTCCTGTTACCTTACATGAGATTCATACTACATTGAAAGATTTTAAACTCTCAAAGAGTCCTGGACCTGATGGTTGGACGGTAGAATTCTTTCTACATTTCTTTGATTTGATGGGCCCGGAACTTCTTGCATTGATTGAGGAATCTCGTCTTAAGGGATATGTCTGTGGATCTTTAAATTCTACTTTTGTGGCATTGATCCCTAAGTCGGATAAGCCTTTCTCTTTTGCGGGATATCGGCCGATATCATTATGCAATCTGGTATATAAAATTATAACTAAGATTATTGCTTCCCGCATAAAGAAGGGGCTGTCCATTGGCATATCTGATGAACAGTTTGGGTTCCTTGATGGTCGTCAGATTACTGATGCTATTGCCATTGCATAAGAAACTATCCATAGTATAAAGGTTAAGCATAAGAAAGCTCTGGTATTGAAGCTGGATCTCATTAAGGCATATGATCGGGTGGACTGGGGTTTTCTGCGATTGGTTCTGCTCCAGATTGGTATTCCCTTACTCACTACAAACTGGATTATGGGATGTGTGTGCTCTGCTAACTATTCTATCCTGGTCAATGGTAGTCCTACGTCATTTTTCTCGGCGTCCAGGGGCTTGCGACAGCGTTGTCCATTATCACCATTACTATTTCTCCTCATTACTGAAGGTTTCAGCAGGATGTTAAAGGAACTTACTGAACATGGTGATATTGTGGGCATTGAGGTGGCATCTAATATTCATATCACACATCTTCTGTTTGTGGATGATATCTTATTATTCGACGGAGGCTCAATTCGTGAATGGCAGGTTATCAGAAATGCACTTGATGTATATTGTGATGCTTCGGGCATGAGTATTAGTCCTAAAAAATCTCAGTTTTATTATGCTAATTGGACACATGATGAATTGGATGTAATACATCGCCTTTTTTCATTCGATATACTTCCTCTTGAACAGGGATTCAGATATTTGGGATTTTTTCTGAAACCCAATGACTATAAGATAAGGGATTGGTTATGGTTGTTGAAGAGGATTGAGGCACGTATTGGTAAGTGGGGTCATCGCTTTTTATCTATTGGTGGGCGTCTCATTCTGACCAAATCTGTTCTGGAAAGCTTGCCTGTATATTGGTTCTCCTTATTATGGATTCCGCGGGCTATAATTAATCAGATACAGAGCAGGATGAAGCGATTCTTGTGGTCTGGCTGTTCTGATAAACCATCTATATC
>LPNX010876582.1:152484-184190 GCA_001517045.1 Pseudotsuga menziesii
GTTGGTCTGGAATTGGAGGCTTCCACTTAAGACGGTACTCTTCACTTGGTTATTGTTGGCAGAGCGCATCCTTACGTGGAATATTCTACAGCGAAAGGGCATTGAGGGCCCTGGCATTTGCTCATTATGCCATAATGCGAAAGATAGTATTTCACATTTGATGATTGACTGTCCATTTACTACTCAGGTTTGGCATAATATATGTTATATTTTTGGGACTGATATTTGCTGGCAGGGTATTCACATTACACAGGCCTTTGGAGATTGGATATCGGGAGTCTGGAGACTGAGGACCATACCTTTTCATGTTTGTCGTATGCTCTGGCTGGCAAGAAACTCTTATATTTTCCGGAATAGCTATACAACTCCCTTGCATATAGTCAACAGGATTCAGTTACTGTGGATCGAGAGGCCCAAGTCATGTAGGAATTTACCGACCCGTCTTATTCAACAACCTGTTTTTATACATGACTTGGCGATTGGCTACTTTGATGGGGCCTCACAGGAAGGGGGTGCGCGGTGTGGAGTAGGGGATGTACTTATATCGCCCCATCTGGGCAGATATAACATCAAATGGAACTGTGGTTTTGGTACTAATACACGGTCCGAATTATTGGCTTTATGGAGTCTACTACATCTGGCGCGGTCATTGGGCATTGAGTCCATCCAAATTGCTAGTGATTCAAGGGTTATCGTAGAATGGTTCAAAGGAAATATACATTTGGAAGCGGTTCTCTTGACTTTTTGGATGGAGCGCATTTTGCAGATGAAGGATCTATTCCATGAGATCAGTATCCAGCATATTTATCGGGAAGTCAATTTTGATGCTGATCTACTATCTAAACAGGCTATATTGGGGCCGGTTGGACACTTTTTGGTGGCTCGCGGAGATGGACGTGATCCATCTATATATACTCTTTTTGGTACATATTAGTTCGGGGATATTTCTGCATGGATGCATAAGATTGACATATCTTATGGTTCATGGGGGTTAATATTTGTCTGGGGTGGATTATGTAATGATAAGTACATAATTCACTTGGATAGAACCTGGGGGGACTCTTTTCTGCACTATAGGGTAAAGTTTTGGATAGTGGTAAGAATTACTTGGTCTGTAGATGTGATGTTTGTATTGGTGGTCTAAGGTGACTATATGACTATATGTAAATATTTTCTGGTAAACTTTTTTATATATAATATATATAAGATCTTTTTTAAATTGAAAAAAAAACTAGAGCTCATAGGACTGAAATAAGCTTGAGCTGAGCTAAGGCAATAGGGCAGCCAGGTGTAAAGGGGGTGTCCCCCGATAGAAAACAAGCGAAGTGATCGCTTTTTTTCCCCTTGTAGAGAAAATGAGTTAGCGTTGACCGGCGCAGGACCTTACCTTCTAGCTCCTTTCACCTTCAGCGCACAGTGAACCTGAACCTGAAGAGCACTGTTAAACCTCCGCGTAGCTCTTTCCCGACGAGGGGAAGGACCCGGAGGTCTGACGGAAGGAGGTCTCGACTAAAAGGAGAGGAAAATAGACATAGAAACCTGGCATTTACCACTTGGAGTGAACTCTGTCTCGTAGAATATAGTCTTTCATCCAACTTTTTAATATTAATTATTTATAAAATTTTGAAAAAAACAAATTAAATAAGTAAAATAACTATAATCATTTTAAAATCAATAGAACTATTAATATTAATTAATATTGATATTAATATTAATTTAAGAAAACTTAATATCAAAATAACATTAACCTTCAGCAATAGTAATATTAACATCAAACATAGTATAACCTTATAAAATTAATACTTTCAAGCATGTACAGATTTTTCCATAATTTGACAAAACATTGAAACTTGTTATGTCAAACTTGACATCTCTATTAATAAGGTTCAATTACCATATCACTAAAGAAATATTCATTTCTTTTATATATATTCAATAATTTTTAAAAACAAGTTTTTTCAACAATACTTTTATTGTTTGTTTTGGATTTAATAATTTCTTAACTCATTTAGTTAGTTTATACAATAATTTTTTTTTTTTATTAAACTAACAAAATATGAACATAATTTTTAGGCAGGGACTAGCTCCTTTGCAGCTATTTTCCTTGTTTATGAAGGTGGTTGTATTAGCTCACTATTTTCTTATGAAGGTGGCTGTATTTATATACATTAAGGTGTGATAATGCATAACTAACCACACGCAAAAGTAAAGTAAAGGGTTTCATATTTATGATGGGAATAATTTTTTTTCTTATGAGTAGGATTTTATTGATTATTAATCTTTGTGATTTCATTGCCTTTCTTATCTTTTAATTCAATTCATTATACTTAAATTCACCACCTTTCTTATCATTAAATTCATCTCCTTTCTTATAATTCAATTCATTATGTAAGGTAAATGACATTTTTTCTAATCATTAAATCCATTGCCTCTCTTATAATTCAATTCATTATGTAAGTTAAAAATGGCATTTCATTCATTGTATTGAGAACGCTCAACCTTCAAACAGGAAGGATTTTGGTTGGAAAAATAAGTGTGTATTGATTTTTTATTTTATTTTTATTTTTTTAATTATTTTTTAAAATCAAATGTTTTTTTTATTTTTAGAGTTAGATAAGGGTGATGTGTAAAATTTAACGATAATAATTTTTAAATGTTTTTTATAATGATTTTGTTGGTGATTTTGGTATTTATAATATTTTTTTATTTTGTTTTTATTACTATTATTGTTAGTGATTTCACTATTATGTTTAACCATACATAACCATAG
Source organism: Pseudotsuga menziesii (assembly GCA_001517045.1). Lineage (NCBI taxonomy): Eukaryota > Viridiplantae > Streptophyta > Pinopsida > Pinales > Pinaceae > Pseudotsuga > Pseudotsuga menziesii. Next base: position 155,255 of record LPNX010876582.1, read on the forward strand.
TTATGCACGAAGGCTTATGGTTGAGCGTAATGTCAGATCACACACATCTCATATGTACTTGTCATTTGATAGCTAGGTTATCACTAAAACAAGTAAATTGTTATCTTATTCACATCACGTGGTACAACCATTTCCCAAGCCTTACAAAATGCTAACACCTATGGCCAACATTGGATGTGAATTCATTTATAAATGAAAATTATGTTGTTAATTTCCTTGGCTATGGAAATAGTAAAATCCAAAAGGAAACATTTTCATTTATTTTAATTGTGTATGGGAAGATGTATGTTTGGTGGAATGGTGGGTTTGTGTATGTTTAAATAGAGTGCAATACCTTGATGATACAATATTTAGAGCCATAACATTGTTATCTCTATGAAGCAATTGTAAATTTGCATCTCGAGGGCTCACTTTGTGAACTTAAGATGTAACACGTGAGTTCATAGGATATTAAGGAATACCCTTATTTTCACTAGATATTAAAGATTTTCTCCAAAAAACACATTTTATTGAACCCCGACCCCCCTACCAATACACCTTTACAGTTTTAAAACCCCTTATTTTCAATAGATATCATAGGTATCCATTTTTCCCATGACATTTTTACCACCCCCTTTTATTTTAACCCTCATTATCATGACATGAAACAACTCTTGTAACCCCTAGAAACCTTAATCCAAGGTCTAATATTAAATCTTAGTGAGACAAAACATTTCAAGATGGGGAAAATCCCCCTAAGCACATCGACTTCATTCACAACTAGTCCAATAAAATTCACATCATATTCAATCACAAACCTTACATATTAAAACACCACTCTAACTCAAAACACAATTGGATTCACACCACCTTCACATAGATCATGCTTATTCAACACTTATCTGACTTTAGACATAACCAAAATTACACAAACTTTAGACATAAAGAACCTATTTAAACCCCCTAGGTACATATTTATAAACCCCCTTGATATAAACATGTTTTTAATATATTAAAAATACCCCTGAACCCTTATATACAAGGAAATATATTGCTTCTATATTTTAGAGTGCTAAATCCTGCAATATGAAATCATTGTGCTATAATATTGCCTACTAATTAGTGAACCCCCAATGATTTGCATCCATACATGTAAATTCCTATGAAGTATCTACACCAATCTAAAAGCTTATTGATGTTCTTAGCTTGGTTGTGTTGAGAATGTAGATGGTATGCTATTTCTTTTCACACATAACTATGGAGTGAATTTTCCATTTGGCATTGCAAAATCGAACTTGATCCCTTTTGCTAGGAATTAGCTTTGGCACCATGAGTATGTAAACCAAGAAACAAACTAGAATTGAATAGATCCCATAACTCATTCCATGAGAGAAGATCAAGCAAAGGATATTGTACTCAACCTGATAAAGAAATGATAATTGTAATTTCATAAAGGTCCATGTTGATGAGATGGATGGGACATAATTATGGATCATATGGTATCGAGCAGTTAAATATGTGGCATTGAAGAATATTCCAACACTTTGAGAAGAAAGTAGACCCATAATGGGAAAACCATTGAAAATGGAAAGGTTGGAAGACCTAAGGGCCATAAATGTGTAGATTTAAGAGGAGAATTGGCAATTGAAGGAGAGAATAACATAACTAGATAAGGACCTTGATATTTTTTCATATATGTTTCCTTGTTAAAGGAACAATTTGTTGAACACCAATACACTCTCACCATTGTTATAGTAGATTGGAACAAGAGAAGTTAAAATCTTTCAATTTGGAGAAAAAACAATTCAATTGTATGATTATAAAGAATATAGGATCACTTAGATGATGTATTATTTGTACTAAGAATTGGTAGTGAAGGAGGATACATTGGCCAAACTACAAGTAGCTATCCAAGAGACCAAGGGAGTGTAAACGACTTGCATTGCTATTGCAAAATCCAACACCATGACTAAGAAAAGCATGGTAAGATCACCCTCCAGGGACCTTTCTCAATCTCTTTTTGAAGATCCTTTTTGTAATTTTGAAAAACATACTAGAGGAATTCATTCCAAACAAATGAAACAAATGGGATACATTGGATAAGGACTAGAGGAAAGAGACACAAATGGATTGTAAACCCTAGGCCAAACATGAAGACCTAGGTTTCAATGGACTAGAGGAAGTGAGTGAATACAGATCATCTCTTTAAAGTTTGGATCAATACAATACCATTAAGATTACCTCCATTAAGGTAAGAGGAATTGAATAAAAAATAATTTTAGTTGAAGAAAAGGAAACGTAAAAAGGAGTGGACAACAAAACATTACTCCAACATGCTTGTAACAACTTAAATGAGGGAAAACAAAAGATGTTTCTACCACCCATAACTACACCAATGCTTGGAAGACCAAGGAACAAAGTGGATAGTCATAAGAAAAAATGGAAGAGGTATAGACAAACATCTCTTGTTTGTTTATGTTGTAAGAACACATGTTGCAAGGTTGATGATTGTTGGCATTCTAGTGCATGTGCCTTTTGTGGCATGAGAGTCCACCAAGTGACTACCTATTGGAAGAGGAAAACCTTCAACAATATGCAAGATTGGTTTCAAAATAAGGAGGATCCAAGGACTAGTCCATGCTAATTCACTAGTACAAAATGACAAATTTGCGACAAAAAAAAACTAAAACATGTATATAAACTATTTTTGGGGGAGGCAACTAATAGTGTTATATTTTCATTCACTTATAACATGACTAAATTTTAGTCGTATTTAGTTTAGAGATTTATTGATTGTTCTAATTCATCAACTTGTAGTATATTTAGTCATTTTAAACATTAATTGTCATCAACTTGTATTTTATTTAATCATTTTAATCATTAATTGTCATCAACTTGTAGTATATTTAGTCATTTTATTCAGTAATTTCCATCAACGTATAGTATATTTAGTCATTTTAATAATTATTTATCGTCAACTTCTAGTACATTGATGATTATTTATCATCAATTTATAGTATATTTAGTCATAATAATAATTATTGCGACATATTTTATTACTAATTTAGTAATCGCATAATTATTATATTTATTACTACTTTGGTGGTTATGTAATCAATATATAGATATATTGTTTATTAGTTGCATAATCATTATATTTATTATTAGTTTAGTAGTTTCATAATCATTTATATGATGTGAATAATTTATTAATACCGTGAAATTGTGTAATGTTATTGTAGAATATTGATGTTCATCAAATATTAATGAAACATGCTTATACAATAATAAATAAAGTTGCAATATATAATAGTAGACACAAAATCAACTATGGAGGAGATTAAAAGTACATATAAACTAAGTGCATTAATAAATTATAAAAGCAACTAAGTGTCACTTAATGCATTAAATAATTATATATTTATACATAAAATACAATTATATATATATATATATATATATAATCAACTAAGTGTGCAAGGTCTACGTAGTCAAGTACTTGAAAATTTATATTGGCTACATATTTTTCCAAATATTTGAAATTAGGCCACTGTGCAATGATTATAGACTCATGAATGTCGCTACATGGATTATAGAAAGTGAGTGAATTTGTCCAATCTAGACAATGTCAACACCATCATATGGCTCTAAAAAGATGGAGAGTTCATATTTTCAAATTTGATATAACATCAATTCCTCTTTGTAGTCACCAAAATTTAACAATATATATGTACTAAACTTGAATTAAAACATAAAATCAATTTATAAAACATATAATGCATACATGACAAGCTTACACAAACACACAAACATATAATAATAAAAAGTCAAAGTATAGTGTCAAGTTGAGTTTTTTACTAGTCATAAAAGTCAAAGTGAAATATCATGGAGTTTCCAACTCAAATACACTAGTACATAATGATAAAAGATCCCCGATTGGACATACATTCAATTAAATTGCATGAAACAGTTGGACAACTTGTTGTCAATAACTAGTACATGATAAATATAAAATACTCATTTTTTCCAAATATTTTAATGGCCACCATGTGAAGCTTCTTTCCTTCTCTTTCAGACAACTACATCCATCTAATTTGTCTTCATAAGGAAAATGTATGCAACTTGTGACTTTTAAAATATTCGCATTTCTATATTCTATTCTCAATTGCACTCCATGGATAATATACAATGATTGTATCCATCTAATGCCCACAACAACACCATCATATAGATCCAACACCTTCACTTTGTCACCTTGGAGTTTATCATATATATATTGATGTTTGAAAATTGTTACACCAATTATCTTTTAATTAGCATATTATTGAAATAAAATATTTAACACACTTACCAAGTCATCATTTGAAATATCATTGTGTATCCCCAATACTGATTGCACAACAACGAGTTCAACGTCAATATGAATGCCATCATTTTGTGCTTCGACAACACTAATGACATGGCCTTTTTGAGCTTTGATGCCATACATGTCGTTTAATCATGCCACAAAATTTGATAGCAATTTTTTTGAACAACATTTGAAAGTACACCAAACAAAACAAGTGTAAAACAACCATATACAAAGATGCAAAAATAACATACATGAAGGTATTGTACAAAGATGTAAAAACAACATAAGAGGAGTAAGCTTTAAAAAGAATGTTGTCATGGATGGAAAGACAATTTCTATTGGTGATGTTTTAATTTGGATTCCATCAAGTGGAGTCCACTTGAATGGATTTTCTCTTGTTCGAAGGTCTATCTCCCTTTGCATACCTTTTTTTTTGTTTATTTGTAGAAATATACCTGCATACCTCCTTACAATATAACATGCTTGCAAAAAAGTTTCTTGTTTTGGTTTCCAACCTAACAAACATAAATTAGATGTGAGAATCACCACTAAGAAAATACTAATTGAAAAATTAATGATATTAGATATTTATAACCCTATGTTGTACACTAGTTTCCATGCAAATTCTCCCTACTCAAACTATATTATAATTACAAGTGATTGTTATATTTACATTGTCTTATACCACTAGTGCTCTTTGTCGGTAACTTAAACTTACATAACAAACTCACTAGCCACCATTACTAAATTAAACTAGTTGTTCTAAGCTTACATTAGCTTTATAACAATCAACATTACTTAACACCTATAACTAAACATTGTCATCTTTAATTGATTTTCAACCCACAACTAGGTGCTTAGTGTTTTCTCCTTTTAAACAATCATCATACCCTCCAATATACTTTGGAACCATAATATTTACTTCCAAAATAAGTAGGAATCCAACAAAATAAATGGACATTGTAGGGGAATTAAATTCAGGTTACCTCATCTGAATAAATGAATTCATGCTCATTCCATGAAGAAAAAATAGGTTTAATGGAGGCAACCAATTGCAAAATTGTCTCTGTCAACCTATATATTTAATTCATTACATGTTGGTAGTATTTTTGTAGGTTGTAAACATTTGAAGTGGTTTTTATTGGGATTCTTTGAACTTCAACATATAGTAGAGAACTGTCTGATATTTTAGATTTCAACGTGATCTTATCGTCTTTACAAGAGTCTAAATCTGCCATATATTTGACAATGTCTTTCGCACCTGATTCTATATTATTATTTTCCACCTAAATGTCAATGTCAAATTTCAACATACAGTTAGCTCTATAAACAAATCAAAATAAACAACAAAACATAAATCACATCCATACATTTACTACAAATTTGTATTTTTTTTCCTGCAACCCGCATCGACCAAAAGCATATGTAGCCTTCACATTATTTCTTAATTTCTTGTCTTTGGTATGATTTTACAAAAATTATTTGCAACACATACTTTCTTTCAATTCCTCCCACTTTTTTGGAGCTAGAGTAGAGTCATTCCTCTCTTTTCCATCAATGATATTTTTTTTTTCTGCTTGTATGTCTAAAATTGGTCATCAAAAATCTCATTTTGTTTTTGTAATATTTTCTAGATATCTTCCCACCAATAGTATCAAAAGGATTTTCCATTTTCTGTATAACATTATCCACACTTCTTGGATCTTAGGCTACAAAATTTGATTTGTAAACATTCAAATGAGCCCTACATCTTGTACCCAACTTGGTGGCCCACCCTGTAGCATGTTACCTAGTGGGTTCACCATCTTTTGACACCTCAACCAAAAAAGGATTATTACCTTCTAATGTTCTTTTTTTCATTTTCCTTTCTATACAACAGTAAATACATGTTCCAAACCAAAATTATTGGTTGATCTTATTGAATAAAAATTTGTAGATGTAGTGGGAATATATTGGGGCACACTTCTTAGAAAACATGTAACCAGTGTCTCTTCATGACTTGCATTGACTTGAATTGCTTTCTCATTGGCAACAATAGGCGTGGTAGTAGGTAGCTCAACAATGAGCACATATGTGCCTTCAAACATGTCCTTTAATTTTGAAAAAAGGAACTGCAAGCTTGATTTTTCCTTTTTCCTCGTGTACTTTATCAATAATCTCTTGTATACCATGTGTTATATCAGGTTGCACATCATCATAAGTATTGTTTTCATGAACTACATGTGTTGAAACACATTCCAAGTTTTCATTGTCAACTCTTGAGGGGAAATAATTAATCATATTGCAATTGAGATTTCTTTGTAAGGGATTACATTTGATCAATAGCCTAGCTTCTAGGTTCTCAGGTTCAAGTCACGAAGTTTCATCAATAAGTTTGTGAATAGCTATGACTCGTCCCAATATAGCATTATCCCTATGCATTATTTTAAATTATTTCAAGGTCATAGTGGAGCAACCTTCTTAATACCAAGGAAAGAAACAAAAACTTGTTGAGGCTTGGTTGCAGAACATGACATATTCATCCCATATCCAAGTCATTTGTTGATGAAAGCCACCTTGAAGGTTTGAAGTTCATATAGGGTTTCCTATTTTTTGTGTTGGGTGCATATGGTGTGCCTAACAAGAATGTTTCTAAAAAAATAATATAGAATCCTTGGTCAAACACTAGTTCTAGTAATGACTCTACTCGCCATAAGTTGAAGTCTTGTGTTCCTAGAAAGAAATGAAAGGATTTGGTTAATCCATTCAATCAAGGAACTCAGTCTACTATGACCTAGTGTGATGCCACATCAATAGATGACAAGGAGGATGATAGCACTTCTTATGGAGAACTGGAAAATGTGGATAGAAAATTTGATGACTAGAGTAACAACGAACAATCACTTGCATCAAAAATTTATATATTAAATCTAGCAGGGTCAGTTTATGGAACAACATTTGTGTTTATACTATACATGTTATTTGATTGCTTCTAAAGGACACCATTATCCCTATGCCTTATTTTACACTATTGGAAGATTCAATCGTAGATGTAGTAAACATTAAACAACCATGTTCAACAATAACTTCCATTCAAATAATATCACTATCATAGTGAACTTGAAGGCATATTTGGACTCTTAATATGTTAAAAATTAAAATTTACATTAGAGGAAATTTGGGGTCTAGAATGGGCCTTATAAGAAAAGGATTCATTGATGCATTGGAATTCAAGAACCAATAGAATTTCATGAAAATGAGTCAACCATAATTGTTGACTTGGGATATTTGTCATAATTTTTTTTTTTTTGTATTTTCAACTTATCTCTATGTAGCTTCACTCAAATTTTGAGCAGGGGCACTCATTGGATGGAAAATTCAATTCCACATCCAGCGCGTACCCACAATGCATACATTTTATAGACCCCACCCCACGAAAAATGACAAAACAGATAAAAAAACATGTTACTTGAAAGTAACATGTGTTTGTAATGTATTTCGATGGACCCCACCCCACAAAAAATGAGAAATACATTTTAAAATCGTGTTACTTGAAAGTACCTATTTTTAATGTATTTGTCATTTTTTGTGGGGTGGGTTCCATCAAAAGTATGCAGTATGAGTACTCCTTGGATGCATAATTGAATTTTGCATCCAATGAGTGCTCTCGCTCAAAATTTGAGTAAAACCGCATGGATATAAGTTGAAAATACAAAACAAAAGTAGTTTTGTCTTTTCCTTCAAAATTTATAATATTATTTTATTATTTTAACTAGGAGACCCATTTTAACCCTCAAATTTCCTCTAATGAAAATATAACTCTTCAATAAGGTGGATAGTTCAGCTAGAAAAGAAGAAGTAACTAGTTTATTGACCACCAAAGTTTAGGGTCAGCACCCCGCAAGTGACAAAACACATACATACCAAGCTAAAGAAGCAAGAAACAAGATAACAATGGACATCATAACAAATTAAGGTGACAAGCTAACAAGTTAAGGTGTCAAATCATCATCTTCATCATTTACATTTCCATCAAGATCATAATCTTGATCACTCGTGTATGCATTTTCTTGATTTTCTTCCCCATCCTCATCTGCAACATGCATTACATTCTCTCTCCCAATCTCTTTGGTGAGAATCAAAGTATAATATTCTGATATTATATCATCATCTTCAGCCTCTTCTTCCATTGTTTATTGTAAATCATTATATTTCCCATCACACATTATATCAACAATTTCCATTAACTTTCATTTCAAATGAGACTCTGTTTGAATGACATACAACCATCTTGCTTATTGCATCATCAATTAAAAAATTACTGGTTAATTTGAAGAGGGAAAACATATGACTAATCAATCTATGATAAAAAAATTGGTGCATATTTGCACAGACAAATCCATACACATCAAGTTGTATTGTGGATGATTTGATCCAAATACCTTTTAATAATATAGGACTATTTTCACCATTATCAACTCAACTATTTTTTTGGATGCATCCAGCACAAAATTTCTTCTCGATTTAATGATGAAATTCAACACTAATAATACAATCAAAATTTGTCTTTCCTTTGTCCTTTCTTCCACTCTTAAATGTTTACCATATGAACGCATTCCACTAAAATTCCAATCCCATAAATGTGGAGATTGTGAAAGCTCAATTTACTTCATAGTTATACGTTGACCTTCTTGTTTTATGTCACCGATTGCATCAACAATCCATTCTTCAAATTTTGGAAAAGAATCACCTCCAATCAAATCATGACGTCTTCTCTTTCAAGGTCGACACACCCTTGTTTGGTTCTCTTCTTTGTATTTTCTACATAGAACATGGACGTACAAGATAGTAAGAATAATAATATAAATGTGTAAATGAAATTGAATAAATAAATTAACATGTAAAACATATTTTCACTTGTGCCACTCTTTGAACGAACATGTGTTTTGAAGAACATAGGCACATATCACACTTCTTACTTCACGTGATAGCTTGAAGAAACATCCATTTCCTTCTAATATTTAAATACAACTCTCTCATGTTTTTCATCATCTTATACACGTCGATTGACATTTTAAAATATTTCATATACTCTATGCAAAATCCCATGGCCTCTTCCATTAAATATCCCTTAGACATGTTGCCTTCTATTTTTTCCATATCACGGACAATTTTTTTCAAAACCTTCATATACCATTCTATATGATACATCCATCTTGTTCTTAGTGGGACACAATTCTCTAATTCATATTTGAGAAGTATCAAAAGATGCATACAAATGTTAAATATTGTCTATGGAAATTGTCGTACCAATAGACAAAGGACTTCAACAACCTTTTCCCTCAAACTATCAAAGTTTGAAGGATCTAATATGTGTAAACTCATTCTCATTGATACTAGGCCCAACCTTATACTTTCCAATATTGTCCCATTTTCCAAACCTGATATATTAAATACAATAGGTAAAATATTCTCGATTATGACATGATAATCATGGGTCTTGAGGCCTCTTAAGCTATTAATGTCAATTCGACTTCTAATATTATTACTTACATATCCAAAGTGGAATATATTATGATACATCAAGTTTAAGAATTGTGCACATTGTTCCTTTGTCCGCACAAAAGGAGAAATAGGTTTTCTATATTTTCATCATCGTATTTTTCAACCCAAAAATTTCGACAAATCTTTAGTTCATGACAATATTGACGTGATGAAACATTATCAAAAGCACCAAAAAGAGTTTCTATAATAGCATAAGTTATATTTTTCTTAGTATACATAAAGTCAATAGTATGCCTAATGGATATATCCTTAAAGTATGACAACTTATAAAATATACACAATCGTTTTATACCATTTTCATCACATGGATAATCTCTACTACAACAAATCCCACCACTTTTATTAAACAACATTTTTTTTTCAATAATGTATTCACTCATTAATGGCAATGGTGCTTCACGATTCTCTTCTTGACCAATACTGAAACATGTATTTTGTTGACGATATGGATGATCCATTTTAAGGTAAGCATGATGTTCGCAATAAATACGCTTATGCAAAATTCTCAAGTGCCCCATCAAATACTTAAAGTTGCAAGTAGGACATCCATGGTATCCATGAACAATGAGACCAATCATAGTGCCATATGAAGGAAGGTATTGAATCGTAAACAATAAGAAAGTTCTTAAAGTGAATTTGATGGAATTACCATTCCTAAAAAATGAATTGCTTCAATTATTTCCAGAATTCCCTTAGGTGGCCAGATAATGGTTCTAAATAAACATTAATTGTATATGAAGTCACACTTCTTTATTGGTTTAATGAATGATATAATTTAAAAAAATGGTTTAGTTTCTAATCATGGAGGCGAGTTAGAATTTATTAAAAATACTGCCCAAGTTGACTAAGACCATTTATTAGTTTTATCTAGGAATGGGTCCACCCCATATAGAACCAAATCCAAATGTATTATAAGGATCTCGATCAAAATCAGGCCATATGTTGTCAAATTCCATCCACATTTTAGAATCAGGGACATGTCGTTATTTTCATCAATGCTCTTATTTTGGGCATGCCATTGCATAAGTTCAGCAATGTCTTGGCACCTATACATTCATAGTAATCATGGTATTAGTGGAAATTTACAAATAAAATTTAAAGAAACCATAATTAATTTCAACCCATTTTTATACCTCCTTTGATGTTTCACCAATTAGTCTCACTTGCTACATTTTTGCAAAATAATAGTACACAACCATTCACACATGTGTCGATGTTTTCATACCTTAAGCCTAGATTAATGATTTGCATTTTACATTTACTTTGTTTTGTTGGAAATGTGGAGTTAGGTGGTAACAATAGAGGTAATAATGCCAATAACTCATACCCACTCTCATTTCTCTAGCCACGCATCGCTTGCAAGTTAAAAATTTAAAGGATTGTTGTCAAATGACTTAAATTACAAGTACCATACATAGGTTTTGAAGAATCCTCTATCAACCTTTCCAATCATCATTTAGACCCTTGTTCAACATTCTATCAACTTCAAACCCTTCATCTAAGATTGTTTCCTCTTCCTGTATGCTTGGTGACTCTTCATCTTTCATGCCATGTAATTCTATCATATCTACATAATAAGTTTCATCCCAAGGGCTTGTACCACTATGCACATATCTTATCATATGTAGATAAATCACATTTATTTATTTTCATCTTTTCACCAAGACAATCATTACATGGACATGTATATTTGTCCAAGAACTTCTCATTGGCTATTCTCTCATCATATGCATGGTATTCATCAACTGTCAACCTTAAGAATTTCACTCATCCTTGATGTTCTGCATTCCATTATTAATATGATATGTTAATTAACAAATATCAAATAATTTAGATAGTAAAAGGGCACACAATCAAATACATTAGTGTTAACTATAGCAACAATGACAAGGAACCGAGCTTGTTTATGGAAACCAAGGTTATATCAAATCACCAAATTGGGACCACTTACATTCAGTTCATTATTCTATCATATGAATCGTCTTTAACAACTAATTCACATATTTGTAATAGAATTAAGCCTATCGGGTTATGGAAAAATCTAAAAGATATTATTGGAGAAATACTATATAAGAGTTGTTTTAAAAAATACTTCATATAAAAATGGAATCTTGACATCTGGAGAATTCATCAAACATATTCTAATCTTAAGTTGTATTTAAGAAATAATTTCACAATTCTAACTCATGTTTTCCTATATTCATAACGCAAATATATCATACATATATTAAGCAAGTTTTCACATGTTTTCAAAAATTACGGTGGATTGCATAAGTATCCAATTTGATGAGTCCCCAGAGTTAGTTCAATTTTGTTTGAACCATCTACCCAAACCATGTTTCACACAAAAAGGACACATATTATCATCTCAAATCTAATTAAAACCACCAATATCTATGAACAAATGAGAAGAGGAGAGAGATTGATACAATGACTCCCTCTTTGGGTACTTGATCGGACCAAAACGAATATTAACCCAACAAGAGACATTAATATGGTGTGTATAATGCAAGTATAAACAAATATTTTACACTATGATCCCCAACTATAGAATTCCTTTATTCTATTGAGATTAGATTTAAGTATTATCAGTTAATGAAATTTGGAGAGACAACTATACAACTTGGCAAGTTGAATGTAACAGATTTTGCAAGCAAAACAACTAATTGTGCAAGCTCCATGAATATAGATAGTGTAAATGAAATACAAGGATTGGAAAGCAACGTGAATGTAGTTACCATTGAAGAAGAAACAAAAGGATATACCTAGGAAGATGATGATAAGGATATTCAAAATTAGCCATTTGAACAAGAATTAAACACCTTATGTATAGATGCTTCCAAAGAATTTTTTAACAAATGGGGATTTATTAGTAAAATAATAAATTCATTCAATGACTCTATGAGTATTGGGTTACAAAAAATGTTCGATAACCTAAGGGATTTTGAAATAGATCCATTTCTTTTGGCAAGGTCATAGTGGAGCAACCTTGTTACTAAACCAAGGAAAGTGTTAAAACAATCAAGAATAGAAACTAAACCTGAAACCTGTTGAGGCTTGGATGTGGAATATGGAATATGCATCCCATGTCCATGTAGAAATGAAAACAAATATTTATATCCAATATCTTGTCAATATTTAAGGCAAGTCTAAGATTAGTCGAAGCGTAAATGCGAAGGTTGGAACATATGTGACACCAATAAGTGAGGAACATAGTGTGCTAATTGGGATACTTCCAATCATGGTTAAGTAAAATATTTTCCATAATTTGTATGGTATTAATCCAAATTATCCTTGCATTGAAAAGAGATGCTTACAATTCATTCCTAGTAAATCAATACAATTTCCAACAAGTTGCAACATCTATCAAAACAACTCCTATAACCATATAAGAGAAATAGAAGTCAAACAACAAAGTAAGGATTCAACTCAATTTCTGAATGATGATTGACTATCCCAAATAATAGTAATCAAGTGCTTTTATGTGCCTCATATGATTGCTTCTAATCTCAAAAGGGCAATGATCCAAGCTTGAATTTTAACATAGGGTTAGACCATGTGGGTATCCATCATGGGGACTTCACTTAGTGAACCTCTCACATAGCACGTGCGATAGTGGGATAATAAAGAATACCCTTAATTTCAAGAGATATTGACCTAAACTCTTTTTGTTGAAACCTCCTCCCAATACTTAAAACCTCCTCCCCACCCCTTTTTATACCTCAATCCTTATAAACCATCCTACCCACCCCCACCTTAAACCCCTCATCCCCCCAATACCTGCAATATATTGGTTCGACTTTTGATAATTTTAAAACCCAAAATATGAACTAACATGATAGGATACTGGGCAACAAGTGAAGCCCCCATGGTATCCATACCAAAAAATATGTTGATTATAAGCATAAATAGACCATGTGGGTATCCATACCAAAACATATGTTGATTATAAGCAAAAATAGACCATGTGGGTATCCATACCAAAAAATATGTTGATTATAAGCAGAAATAGACCATGTGGGTACTGACATACATCTCTATCCGTCTCATCTAAACTGACAAAGCTATCTCATTCACTATATAGCTAAATATCAAACCAAATATTTTCATGTAATATGACTTGTATGATGTAGGTGGGTCAATCACAACCAACCCCAACCAGCACTTCTAGGATCTGGGGGCTCGTACACTTAGAGAAACCGCCAAATTTAGCCTAATGGCCAAATTTTGTGCTAAAATTGCGTCCCCGCAGTTTTGTCTCCGCAATCGTCATCCCGCGTCTCTGTTTCTGCAACAGATTTTCCGCAGTCGGTTTGCGGGATGCGAGATCTCAAACACCTAATGTTGCACTCCGCAACTTTCCTTTCCACAACGACCTTCCCACAAGCGAGTTGCGAGATGCGGGATGCAGGATGCCAACTTTCCAAAGTTGTTCCCCCGCAACTCTCTCTCCGCAACCTTTCCTCCGTAATTTCTCCAGCCGTCAAATCTTTGCGGCCTTCACTCTGACCGTCGATCTACTTTTGGTGCAAACCTCTCAGATCTCTGTGGATCTGTTAACTTCCTCGCAACTTCCGTTGCAGGATTCTTCTGGACCATCAGATCTTTATATGCGGACTCAATCTCGACCGTTCATTCTCTGCAAAACTTGTTAATGGCAGAAAATATGTGGGTTGTGTCGATTGACCATGGAATTGATCAATCTAGCCTGCAATCGTCCCGATTCTTTAGCCTAACACTCTTATGCATGCATCTACACTCTACTTCAACTATTCAAGCAAGAAATTGATGCGTGAATACAATAAATTCTCATAAATACATAAATGTTTAGGAAAATGCCGAAGTCGGCTCTGTAAGATACACAGTTCAAAACATTACATGCATAAAGGATAACAACCCAAAAACACACGGTTAATCCTTCTATTAAGAAATCAAAGGAAAATTCACACAGCTTGGATCTCTCTTCTTCCGACTCTTCAAAATATTTACAAGTAGGAATCAGACGCAGGTCTGTCCTCTTCTCTCCAAATTCAGAATTCTAAATGCTGAAGAGTAGAACCCCCTATACATCTCTAAAATGTCTATTTATGCTAAACTGCTACTCCTATCCTGAGTGGTCCTGTAACTGAAAACAAACATTGCGACATATGATGAAAATGTCCTTGTCTGAAACAAACTATCGGTGGCTTGATCTCCATGCAGGGAGTCGCGATCCGTAATCATTCCCTACGCCGCTAATTGGAATATGAATCAGCACAAAATGGTTACAAAATATGCCACATCATGTGACCAAATCATCACATTGCTGGCATGGCACAATGCTCCTGCATCAGACTTGTAAGGTAGAAAAATTATGAACCCCTGTTCATTAGATCAGCTACAGTGAAACCCTTGGCTTCCATCTCTGCAGCGCTCATCCACGTAGAATCCTATGTTGGTTACTTCTTCCATTTGACCAAATACTCCAGATAGTCCTTCTTCCTTGTACTCTTTACCACTTTAGTGTCCAAAATGGTCTCAACTTCTAATGGTTGTGCCACAGGCATCTGCCCCACCCATTGTAAGTCTTTAGTAGGATATTCACCTTTTGTAAAGGTTCTAGTGTCACCTGCTACATATGGATATAGATCTGAAACATTAAATATTGGTGAAATACCCACTCCTATAGGCATCTCTAACTCATCAGCATTTGCTGAAATTTTTCTGACTATCCTACAGGGTCCAATATTCTTCATCTTCAGCTTGTTATACTCTCCTTTTGGAAATCTGTCTCGCTTCAGATATGCTAAGACCAAATCCCCTACTTCATAGTTCCTTTCTCTCCTTTTGGAATCTACTCTAGCCTTGTAACTAGTGTTACTCTACTGTATCCTTGCTTTCACTTGCTCCTGGAGTTCACTGATCCTCGTAGCAAACTCTTCTCCATCAGCACTTTGTTTCTCCAATTGACCTAGGTCACAAATTTCATACACTCCTCTTGGATGAATTCCATACAAAATTTGAAATGGACTCATCCCTGTAATCCTGTTTGGTGAATCATTATAGGAAAACTCAGTTTGAGCTAATACTTTGTCCCACTGCTTAGGACTCTCTCCAATCAAACTTATCAACATGTTCCCTAGACTCCTATTGAATACTTCAGTCCGTCCATCAGACTATGGGTGATATGCTGAGCTAAAGTTCAGTCTAGTACCCAACTTCTTCCACAAGGTCCTCCAGAAATTACCTATGAACTTCACATCTCTGTCTAATACAATGCTTCTAGGTAAACCATGTACCTTCACAACTTCATCAAATAACAAGTTAGCATTGTGTGTAGCATCACTAGTCTTGTAACATGGAATGAAATGTGCGATGTTAGTGAATCTATCAACAACCACTAAGATAGAATCATGTCCCTTCTGAGTTCTTGGAAAACCCAGAATGAAATCCATACTCATAGAATCCCAGGGCCTAGTTGAAATAGGCAATGGTGTATACAATCCTGTGTTCTGGCTTCTCCCCTTAGGATGCTGGCATACTCTGCATAGTCTTACAAAATTCTCAACTTCATACCTCATCCTTCGCCAAAAATAGAAATGGCCCAACTATCTGAAGGTTTAATCACTTCCAAAGTGACCTACCATACCTCCATTATGTTTCTCCTGTATCAAGTTCTCTCTCATATAACACTTTGGTATACACAGTTTACTATTTTTAAAGAGTAAAGAATCTTGTAGGGTATACTCCATCCATGGCTCTCTTTCCACCTCCACTGGATTCTTACAAGCCCTGTAAGATTCCTAGAAATCAATGTCAGCTTCATACAAATCTCTCAAATGCTCAAATCCCAAGACCTGGATCTGATTCTCTTGCATAATTAATAGTCTCCTACTCAAGGCATCAACTACTTTGTTTGACTGTTGACTTATGTACTGTTTCAACACAAAGGTAAATCTCTGTAAGAACTCAACCCTCTTGACATGTTTCAGGTTCAAATTAGGTTGCTGCATAATATACTACAATGCATGGTTGTCAGAGTACAACACAAATTCTCTAGGAATCAAATAGTGCCTCCAATGCTTCATTGCTTGAACAATAGCATAAAATTTGTTGTCATAAGATGAATACTTCTGCTTGGAATCATTCATCTTCTCACTAAAATATGATATGGTCCTGTTCTCCTGACTAAGTACAGCTTCGATTGCTACTCCACTAGCATCACACTTCAATTAGAAAGGGTGGTTGAAGTCTGGAAATTTCAATACTGGTTGTTCAGTGATCTTCTTATTCAAGAACTGAAAACTCTTTTCAGCCTCTCCTGTCCATTGAAATGGTTGTTTATCCTTCTTAATTGTCTCAACTATAGATGCACAAATACCACTGAAGCTATTTATAAATTTCCTATAGAAACTCGCCAATCCATGAAAGCTTCTTACCTCAAATATGTTCCTTGGTGAAGGCCAATCAATGATTTCTTGCACCTTTTTTGGATCCATCTTCAACCCTTCTTTGGAGATAACAAAACCCAAATATACTAGCTCTGTGTTCATGAATGTGCACTTCTTCACATTTATCAGCAACTTTTCTTATTGTAGCCTCTCTAAAACATATCTCAGATGCTTCAGATGCTCTTCTTTTGTTTGGCTGAAAACCAAAATTCCATCAAGGTAAACTATCACAAACTTACCTATGAAATCTCTCAAGACTTCATTCATCAATATCATAAAAGTTCTTGGTGCGTTGGACAATCCAAATGGCATGACCAACCACTCATACAACCCATCATTTGTTTTAAAGGTTGTCTTCCACTTATCTCCTTCTCTAATCCTGATCTGATGATATCCACTCTTCAAATCCAGTTTTGAAAAGCATGTTTCCCCACTTAGGCTATCCATCATGTCATCCAACCTTGGTAATGGAAATCTATATCTAATAGTGATCTTGTTAATTTCTCTGGAGTCAGTACACATCCTCCACTCACCATCCTTGTTTGGTTTTAGTATTGTTGTTACTGCACATGGACTCGGACTCTTCTGGACCAATCCCTTGTGCAACAATCCTTGGACGTGATTCCTCAATTCTTCATTCTCTTCGGGTGTCAATCTGTATGCTACCTTTTTTGGTAAACTGGCTCCTAGAATAAAATCAATCCGATGACTTATATCCCTCCTTGGTGGTAATTCATTGGGTAAATCATCCACCACAATGTCGCTAAACTCACTCAGCATCTCCTGAACCTCCTCAGGTAGATATATCACATTGGTCTTCATCATTACCACTCTTGGTTTACATACCACATCATAGTTCAACTCTTCTTTCTCAACCTGCTGCAAATATTCCTTTCCTGACAACATTAGAACTTTAGGTGTTGACTGTCCTACTATACTACTTTCGTGTAAAGGGTGAAGCGCATGTTTTATCCCATTCTGCTTAAAACTATGACAATTACTCCTACCTTTTCATAATGATTTAATTTCTTATCAAATTGCCATGGTCTTCCTAACAATATATGGCAAACATCCATGGGCATCACATCACACAGAATCGTGTCCTTATATGGACCTATTTGGAAATCAATTATACACTACTCATTTACCAGGATTTGATATCCTTTATGTAACCAAGATACTTTGTATGGAATATGATGCTTGGTATTCTTTAAACCCAACTTTTCCACCATCTCCGTGGAAACAAGATTGTTAGTACTCCCACTGTCAATCACCATCTTACAACATTTCCCTTGGACTTTACACATAGTACTGAATAAAAATTTCTTTTGAGCAGGCTCTGTGTGCTCCTTCTTATGTTTCAACAAGACTTTATTCATCTTCAATGACTCTCCCGTCTTAGGAAAAAATTCCTCCACTGGCGCCTGTTCTTGCTACTGCTCATTATGACCTACATATGCTCCTCTCTATCCTACGTCTTCCTTCCCTGTACATTCAAATGACTTATGCCCCAACTGGTTTCATTTGTAGCATCTAACGACAACTTCTCTACCTCTTCCTCTACCTCTACCTCCTTGGTAAGGTCCTCTTCTGCTAGAGTCACCTCCTCTACCATGCTGCTCTTGCTGGTTAGAGTTACTAGACTCTCCTCTTTGCAGCCCAAATATTCCTCTTCTAGCCACTTTCCCTCTTGCTCTGGCTGAACCGTGACCTCTATTGAAGCTCTGCTTCCTCATTATCTTTTCTTCTGCCCTTAAGGCACATTTATATGCCTCCTCCATTGTTCTCAGCGATATCATACTGGTATCTTCTTGGATATCCATCCTTAGACCATTTACATATCTAGCATCCTTCTCTACCAACTCTTCCACATATCTAGCCCTTAGGTTTACTTTGTAGAACTCTTCAGTGTACTCTCTCACTGTTAACAATATTTGCCTAAGGTTATGTCTTTGTCTAAATAGAATTAACTGGTAATATTTGGGAAAGAACTTAGCCCTCATCTTTGCTACCATTCTATCCCAGCTTTTTATCAATGGCTTATTCTTCCTCCTTTTTTCTTGCACATTATCCCACCACAAGGATGCATGCCCTTTTAACCTTGTCACTACCAATCTGACTCTCTTGTCTTCTTCTACCTCATCATACTCAAATTACTTATCCATCTCACTGATCCAGTCAATGAGATGCTCCACGACGAGACTCCCATCATAGGTAGGCAACTTCGGTCTCGGCCTTGAAGTCGCTCCCAGAATATATCTGAAATATCTTAACTCTGGTGTTTCCCGCATAGGTGCAACTTCTTCTCTTTACTCTTCATCCTCAGGTTCACTTACATCCCCTAATTATGGGTCTCTTCGTCTGTCTGTTTCGATTGATTCTAGACGTGCCCTTAACTCCCTCATTTCCTCTAGAACTTCTATGTTCCCCGTTGTTTAGCCTCTGTCACGACCTCTTTCTCTTCCAATGCGTGCATCCATCTTATCAAACTAATCCTCTCCAATAACAGTTCTCTTTCACACTGTTACAACTTACCTCACCAAGCCTCTTCTCGTCCCTTGGTCTTTTGGAAACGATGGTCCTCTATCTAGAACCTCTTGAGCACTCTTCTTGGCTCTTTCCAAGATTCTACAGCTACGCTTCTTTCTCACATGAGCTCCTTCTTTCTCCTTTATAAATTTTACCCACAATCTCAACTGTGGAATTTCTCAACAGGAAATCTCTTCCCGCTCAAATACCAAAATTGGTGCAGGTGGGTCGATCACAACTAACCCCAACCAGCACTTCCAGGATATGGGGGCTCCTACACTTAGAGGAACCACCAAATTTAGCCTAATGGCCAAATTCTATGCTAAAATTGCTTCCCCACAATTTTGCCTCCGCAATCATCATCCCGCAACTCTGTTTCCACAACAGAGTTTCTGCAGTCGGGTTGTTGGATGTGGGATCTCAAACACCTAATGTTGCGCTCCACAACTTTCCTTTCCACAATGGTCTTCCTACAAGTGGGTTGCGGGATGCGGGATGCAAGATTCCAACTTTCCAAAGTTTTTCCCCCGCAACTCTCTCTCCACAACCTTTCCTCTACAATTTCTCCAGTCGTCAGATCTTTGCGGTCTCCACTCTGATCGTCAATCTACTTTTGGTGTGGACCTTTCAGATCTCTGCGGATCTATTATACTTCCTCGTAACTTCCATTGTGGGCTTCTTCTGGACCGCCAGATATTTATCTACGGACTCAATCTCGACTGTTCATTCTTTGCAAAACTTGTTAATGGCAGAAAATCTGCGGGTTCCGCCGATTGACCATGGAATTGATCAATCCAGCCTGGAATCGTGCTGATTATTTAGCCTAACACTCTTATGCATGCATCTACACTCTACTTCAACTATTCAAGCAAGAAATTGATGCGAGAATACAGTAACTTCTCAAAAATACACAAATTTTTAGGGAAAAGGCTGAAGTTGGCTCTTTAAGATACAAAGTTCAATGAAGTACATGCATAAAGGATAACAAACCAACAAAACACGGTTAATCCTTCCATTAAGCAATCAAGGGAAAATGCACATAGCTTGGATCTCTCTTCTTCCGACTCTTCAAAATATTTACAAGTAGGAATTAGACGCAAGTCTGTCCTCTTCTCAGCAAATTTGAAATTCTAAATGTTGAAGAGAAGAACCCCCTCTACATCTCTAAACTATCTATTTATGCTAAACTGCTACTCCTATCCTGAGTGGTCCTGCAACTGAAAACAAACACTACGCTGCATGATGAAAATTTCCTTGTCTGAAACAAATTACCTGTGGCTTGATCTCCATGCAGGGAGTCACGATCCGTAATGATTCCCTACGCCACTAATCAGACTATGAATCAACAAAAAATGGTTACAAAAGATGCCACAGCATGCAACCAACTCATCACATTGTTGGCATGCCACGATGTTCCTGCATAGTTGTAGTTGTAACCTATGATGCATAAAGGTCATTAGATAGGAAACCCCAGTGAGGGCAGGAGCTCATTGTATGGCCGACAGACATCATAGGATTTTCTGCGGAGGGGTGGTGCTTCCTGGGCTGGGGCATGGTGGCTTTTGGTTTTTGTATTAATATGGTTCCCATGAATGGGTGAGATAAAAATAATGTGTGGCATGTATATGGACGAGGCAGGCATCCCCATGCTCGTAACAATGTCAAAAGAATAATGTGATCTATGCTCTATGATACAAGAGCCGATCATATGCAACTGATGATACATAGTGGTTGCCTTAATGAGAGGATGAATACAATACTGATATGAAGAACTGCTACATTGGACCCATGGCATTCTCATGGAATGCTATATCTTCATGACTGATAGCCTTCTAGATCTGGAATGGTACATAGTTGTATGGACTCACTGATGGAGATTCTGAGTCTCTGTGGTACAAGTATGCTGCATCAATCATAAATCTATATAGAAGCACTGCTGGGGCTTCTGAACACTGTCTCCAACGCAACCCGAAAATCACAAGGGACATAAACATGTTTAAGTCCCTCAAATAGACTCATCAATGTGCTAGAGTCAGGTGACATCCAGGGTCTTCGACCAAATACTGCACTGATCAATACCCTGTACGAATCTCAACAGTGCGATGATGTAGTTGGAGTCGAGCACGTGAGAAACGACCATCTCGAGAGGCACTAAGGACTCCTCTCAAGTGGTCCAAGGAACTCATGAATGAGGTTAATGAAACCAAGATACAGGGACCTCTGGGTCTATCCTCTGGAATATGTGTGTTGTCGTCGACAGGGGGAGACCTACCCCTGGTAAAGGCAATGGTGTTTCCTTGACTAGAAGCGCAAGGGAGATAACCGAAAGATGTGAGGCAATCTGAGGACTAACCCACTGAAAGGGTGGGGGGGTGGGGGGGAAGAGTTGAACAGGGGCAGAGGGAGTGTAGTAGACTCAAACTTCCTTTGTTCAGAGTAGGACAGTAGGGCGGACCAGGCATCAAATGAAACTGACTCATGGGCATGGGATCATAGCTGTAATACCGAGAATGTCGCTGCAGATGGGAAATACTTGGGGGAGGTAGACACTTTTGATATTGATGGGATCTAAGGAAGACACATTGTAGAGTACTCTGAACAAAGGCAACCCAAAGTGGGAATGCTACCAAACTGTTTTCTATGGGGTGGTGTCTAGAGACACCGTTGTGGTACAATCTCATGGATTTTTGGAAAGCCTGAGAAAGTAGATGCTCGATGGTGCTTTCAATTTTAGAGAGTCTGAAAGCACGAAGAAGACTCCAGTGGGGGCTCTTTTTCATTGGTAGTCCCCTGTGCCCGAAAAAGGATAAAAGTATACACAGGAGAGCTCGCCCATCCTTTTTTAGGGGATGAGAGACTTCTTTATCGTTGGTAGTCCAGTTAGGCCGGAAAATGTTAAACCTATACTGACTGGATGGTCATTCAGATAATTTTATGAGCATGAATGAAACCAAGTTTGCTCGGCAATATTTTCTTGCTGAGAAGGCTGGAAAAGAGCTTAATGCCAACCCGTGGTGAGCTTTTTCGTAAAGTTCGGCCCCTCTACCCGAGAAAGCATAAAAGTATGCAGAGGGGAACGGTCTTGGCTTGAATATGCCAAGGTGGTCCTTTTCATTTGATGGTCTACATAGTTCACAAAAATAGATAAATAAGACGATGTAGATGCCCTTTCCTATACTTTAACGAGTGGGGAAGGAAGCAACTACGCTCGACAATCTTTTCATTATTTTAGGAGTTAGAAAAGAGCGTAAAAGAACCTCTAGTATGGTCAACCGATTGCAGTGGCACAGGCGGTGCCCCATATCGGGACGGTGGACAATGGTCCAAAGGTCATCCACGCAGTATGGACAGAGCAGATGGCTCTTAAACATACCAATACATGCACGGGATAGATCGCGACAGAGGCACGCGAGTTGGTGCGGCAGAGACACGCAAATCGAGGTGGCTCTCAGATAGAGGTCAGGAGAGTCATGTGTGACTTGTGGAGGACGGAATTGACTACATGTGATGTGAGTGCAAGTTTGGAGGCATTTATATGCCAAATACATGCAAAAAAAATGATTCATCTTCCGAACGGTGGTCCGGAGATCCGCATAAGGTGCGGTGGACGGAGTAGACAACTTAAAAAATAAAAATGATGTTCCTTATGGGCAGTGGCCCAAAAAACCGCTTGAGTGGTGGTAGGCAAGTGTGATGCAAGTATAGGTCCACAGAAACTTGAATCACCGTGATGTGGCTCGAAAATTGCGGTAACTTCCGGGGAGCGGTCTCGAAAATTACTTGTTATACATGAGACGATGGTATCATAAGGAGATAGGAATTTGAGCCCGGAGGTGTGAGAGGTGTCTCGAACAGGTTCTGGGTGACTTTGGATTAGCAGCTAATGGTGCTGCCCATGACTTGTGGTAAAAACATTGAAAAAAAAAAGGACAAGACTACGTTACAAGATGAACTGCCGTCACTTAAAGAGGTGACTTTAGAGGGAAAGTGGTTTGGACTTTCAGGGGATCAACGATCGTTCCTTTGTGTGACACGATGAATCATAGGAGACGGCCCATTGGGACACAGAAAACACACTTGAAAGTGTTCAAGCGGATTTTGTACTTGTGACATCATAGAAAGGCTTGCCGCAAGTCGTTTATGTGTTGTGCTTGCTTCTGTGACCGCGCAATGAGGTTGTCAAGATAGACCAACATGATGTGGATGAGGTTGTGGAAACAGTGTGTCATGGCACGCTGGAAGGTGGCTCCAGCATTCTTCAGACCAAAGGGAATTACTCGATAGGCGAATGTGCCCCACGGGGTTGTAAATGCAGTCTTGTAACAATCTTCTTTCCAGATCTGGATTTGGTTATATCCGAAAAATACGTCCATGAAGGAAAAGACCTCATGTCCTGCGCATGCATCGATAATCTAATCAATGAAGGGTGTTGGGAAGTTGTCTTTGGGACACGCCCTATTTAGATCGTGGAAGTATGTGCAAACGCGGATGGTAACCTGTTTTTTATTCATGGGAACAGGATTAGAAACCCAAGTGGTGTACGCAATGGGGTAAATGAAGCCGGTTGTACGCAGCTTCTCTATCTCAGCTTTGACCTCCACCACTTTGGAAGGATGGATGGGTCATTGCTTTTGGCATACAGGGCCACATCGGGCCATGTGTTGATGTGGTGTTCCACGATGGATTGATCCAACCCTGACATTTCAGTGTAAGACCAAGAAAAGATGTCACGGAATTCTTGGAAGAGAGCTTTGTAGGAAGCAAATTCTTCCAGGGAGCAGGATGCCCCCAGCATAATTTCTTCAACAACCTCAGGATTGGTTGAGATGTTGATTTTGATGGTTGGCGAGATGTTGGCCATGTTCCCTTCTTCGAAGGCGTCTGGTGCCGAAATGGGGTTTTTGAACCAGTCGACTTTCCCATGAATGAAATCTTTGGTTTCCACGGAAAACTAGTCTGACTGCGACACAAGTTCTTCAGGGAGGAAGAACGAGCGATGGTGCATGTTGTCCCATGGGTATTTCGAGGCGGTTAAGGCTTCAAGTATCTCCTCATCATTGCGGAAGCAATGAAGAGATGGGTCTGATGGACCGTCACTAATGGTGGAGACAAGAGGGTCGATAGAACTGGACATCATGTAAATGGACATGGTGTCTGAAGAAGGAGGTGGGGGTGAACTTCTTGGATTAAGGTGATCTCAGATTCAAGGGAATGTTGTCGGAGGTCGGCTAAAGCCATTCGAAACTCGGGCAAGTCTTGGAAGTGGTGAGAATAGTGTCGATACAATCCGCAAAGGGCGCAAGCATGGTTTGTTCTCAATGACTTGTTTCTCACTATTGGCGCGCTTGGAAGTTCAACCACGAGGAGGTTTTTCGTTGTATCCATGGAATCCAAATGTGTGCGGATTATAGGAATCTCAGGGCAGTTCTGAGTTGGATGGCCCTGTTCTTTGCAGATGGCGCAAGGTAGGATCTGTTGAGGTTCAGCGGTAGCTTTCACAATTTTTCCCCTGGCCCTTTTTGGGTGGGGTGGTGTGGGTGTGGGTGCGGTGGTTGGTTTTTGTGGGCCAGGGGAAGGATGAGACTCGACCGCAATGGGTTGCATGGGGGTTAAGACTACTTGGGGCATTGGTGGTTGAGCTAGTGGATCAAGATACCACACGGGAATTCCCAATGTAAAGTTGGGTAAGTTTAAGGTGGCCATTACTGGCTTGCTCATGACACCAGGCGAGGGAAAGAGGAAGGGAATTGTGTGTACTGGGGAGGAGCCCAGATAACTCCCTGATGGTTGTATGTGGGGATGAGGTTGTGGTTGCGGCTGCGCGTAATGTTGCGACTGTGGATGATGTTGCAGCTGCGAACGGTGTTGCGGCTGCGGACGGTGTTGTGGCTGTTAAGTTGGGGCTGCGGCTGCAATTGTTGTTTGGGTGCAGTGGTGCTAAATGAGAGCATGCACAAGTCTGCTATCTCGTTTGGCGTTAGTGGTGGTGACACTAAGGGGAAAGAAGTCATCATGGTGGTATTGGCAAACAACCCAGGGCCCACATTCAACAATGGGGAGGCTGGTATGTTGTCAACCATGGTGTTGACCACAGGGATAACGTTGGCGGGTGTGGTTTGCCCTTGCGGATCAATGGTGTTGATCGTAGGGATAACGTTGGCAGGTTCCATTAGCCCTTGCGGATCGTGATAAGTCAGTTGGTCAACCATCACAATTTTCCCTTTGTGGGGAGACATCATGAGATGGAAGACAGTTGATGCTACGGTTCTCATGGCGTACATATAACTTCTTCCGAGGAGGAGTTATAGTCTAATTGAGCATTGAAAACTTCTATGTCAATTAGTACTGTCTTCCCGGTTAATGTGATAGGGACGTGGGGGAGGATTCCTTGGGCTTTAGTGGGATGGCCATCATAAGCCCGCAGAGTTGTGGAGGATGGTTGCAGAATTGGGGATCCAAGCTTCTGCCAGACTAGGGTAGACATAATGCATGTGGATGCCCCCTCATCCACTATGCACCGGTGTATGACCAAATTCTAGATAGACACCGGGATTTGGAAGGAAATGGTTGATGGCATCCACGGTTCTCCATTCTCCATGTCGAATGTGATCAACTTGGAGTCAGAGGGATCCACAACACCAAGGGCGGCTAGTAAGGATTTCCACTGCATTGGGAAAGTTTTGAGTACCTCAAGAGCGAACATGGCGGTAGGTGTTTGGGCCAAATCATCCACAATGTTGTAGCTGACAGTATCTCTAGCCGTGGTGTTGTTGGAAACCCGGCGTATGGGGGGGCACGGGAAGGGGGGTAACTGAAGAGGTACATTGACTGTTTTAGACATAGATGTCGTTGATATGTCAACGGGTTCGGTGTTGGTTCTGTACTGATTTCATCTGGTTTGTAGATTGACCTCTTCAGTTGTCATAGCTAGTAGGTGGTGGACACCTGTTTCTGCCATGGGAGGTGCCCCCGGAGCGTTGGGATTGGGTTGGGGAGGGGGTGTTGTTGCCACCAATCCTTAGACTGGTAATGGGTTTTGGTGCACCATAGGAGGAGGTCCTTGTGGTGCCAAGTTGGGTTGGGCTTGGTCCATTGTATTGGTGTCATGTTGAACCTCATTTCTAATGGCTTATTTAGCGCGACCCATGAAGGGACACTCAAATGTGTAGTGCCTGTAGACCTCGCATAATGTTCACGGTTGGTTTGTCTGCAATGGAGCGTTGCGTCTCAGTGCATTTGGTCGTTGAGGATTTTGGGTTGGCCGGTTCACCGTGGCATTGTTGGGAGGATTTGGTTGTTGACCGCCTCCCTGCAGTTAATTGTTGCCTTGGTTCCGGGGTCGGTTATTCTTGGCTTGCCCTTGTTGGTTATTGGGGGATGGCTGGTTGGGACGGTTTTGTTGTGCAAACACCTGTCCCAATGGAGCAGGTGGAGCAAGGGCGAGGGATTGAACCGCTTGCACTAGTGGTGCATAGTAGATTTGGGTGGGTGCCGATGTCACAAATGTGGGAATT
Source organism: Pseudotsuga menziesii (assembly GCA_001517045.1). Taxonomy (NCBI): domain Eukaryota; kingdom Viridiplantae; phylum Streptophyta; class Pinopsida; order Pinales; family Pinaceae; genus Pseudotsuga; species Pseudotsuga menziesii. Next base: position 182,602 of record LPNX010876582.1, read on the forward strand.
TGTCCCGTGTATTGCTGTGTTGGCCAAGCCAAGGCCTGGGCTTGCTGCGGTGGCACAGGTTTTGCATAAGAAGCAGTGGCTCCGAACTGAGACATCATTCTTGCGTACTCTGGAGTTTGGTTTTGGTAAGCAACACTAGGAGTGTTGCTTGGTTGTGGTGGTATTGCAGGTGGTGTCAGATGGTGTTGTGTTTGGTGAGAGACAGAACCTATGATGCCATCTGCAGCATGGGATGCCCCCGGTGCATCCCGGTAGGAGGTGCCTGCACGAGGAGCGTCTGGAATGACAATGTAAATGTATCCAGACTATGCATAGATCACACTAGTACAAGTGATCAATTTTGCCACAGCCAAAACGTGGCAATTTCCATGGAGAAGCGTGGAAATTGCCACGTCTATGTCTTTTTTTTCCCGTGGCAACAATTCCGTCGCAATAGCGACGACCCGTTAATTGCGTGGCAAGAGCGACGATGTTCTATTTTGCTGTGTGTATATTTCCATGGGTAGGCCATCTCTACAGCGACAGGAAGACGTCTCAATTGCGACGGCAAGACGTCGCAATTGCGACGGCCCTTCCTAAAATGAAAAAGACAAACCCCAATTATAGCGACGGGGATGCTATACCTGTGACGGTAAGGGATCGCTATATCGACGGGAAGACGTCGCAAAGTTCCACGGCAAGCCATCGCTATAGCGACGCTCTCTGTAGTTTAAAAAAAATATATATGTGGGCATTTTAGGCACCAAAAAATAGTTAGTTGAATATGGCGATTTCATGTATCTTTAGTGTATATGACTAAATAGCTTTCCAAACAAGCTATAACATCAATCAGATTCTTCTGTGTAAAAAATATATGATGTAGAAGGCCATTATTTTATTCTCTTCAAAAACACATTTGTTGCACAATCCCATAATCTATATCAATAGTCTTCACAAAAACCAACAGCATCACTATCCCAGATCCTGGTGAAGAACAGCAAGTGTCCAAATCATGCACACAGTTTCTACCTCAAACTTGCTATGTGATAAAAAACTGAAGCTTTGATAAGTTAAGGGTTCAACAAGCTTTATATTAAAAACAATCCCCAGCCTTTCAGGGATAGCTTTAACAAGGCTAACCACGCTGTTCAATGTACGAGCCAGAAATTCCAGAGGTGCCAAGAAGTGAAACCTGCCAATCAAGTGTTTGAAACTTGAGTTTATGAAATTGCATACACTAGCAAGAATACAATGAAATAAATAAATAATAGCACTCAAGTTTTTCTGACAAGGTTAATGAAGCATTTCAATAAACATTTGCATCTAATTTGGTCCTAACATTGGCAAGAAGTATGCTCCACAAAATGTTAGTTTCTACCCTCAACCTCTAGGGAAGTTCCTCTGGAAAGGAATACATAATACAAACCTTTCCCCATTCTGCGTCAATCCCACTACATCGCATCTTTATATAAATCATTTGACGGCCCAACTCCGTTTCAAATTTCTTTCTCAAGTAAGTTTCTTCTTGGCCAAATGCTTCCAAGTAATTGTTGTAATGTTTATATGCAGCTCGTAAAGCATCTTGAATTTCCTCTGGCAAGGGTCTCACA
>LPNX010876582.1:196032-253040 GCA_001517045.1 Pseudotsuga menziesii
ACGGCTAGGCGTGGATACAGCGACGCCTCGTTCCTGTTACATCGGATTTTACATGCAAAAAGTAAGAAACGTGGAAAACCTCCGTGGCAAAATTGATCACTTGTACTAGTGTCAGATCAAACTGATGGGATTTCAAGATGGCCTCCTCTTCAGATTGGGGACGTTCGGATGCTACGTCCTTTGCTATAGGTGGGAGCAAGGTTTTAAGGAACCAATCTAGGAAGATCCTGTCATCAAGTTGGATCTCACACAAACTATGGCGTCGCCGCCACTCATGGATGTGGTCAGTTATGTGGGTCATAGTATTCTGGCGGCAAGATAACAAGATCTCCACCCCTTCGTCATATATGATGGGGAGTTGGAAATATTGCGGGAACATGAAATCCATGGAGTTGAAATTCGGGTACTTGGCTTGTGGTAGCTTAATGTACCACTTGGCTGCAACACCTATGAGGGTGCATTGGAATAGTCTTAGCCTGATCGAATCATCTATGATGTTGTTTGATGAGCACCATAGATGAAACATCATGATGTGGTTTTGAGGGCAATCCCCTGCCTTCCCTTCAAACTTGGGTATGTTTGAGGAGAGTTTGGTTGGCATGATGGGCCAATACATTTGATGGTGGATAGGGTCATTTGTTAACCAAGCCAAATTAGGCAAGTTGAGACGTGCCATGAAAGGAAGGTTTGACCCCAGGTTGATGTGAGATGGGGCAGCCATGGTGGTGGGGTTTGCAGGTACATGATGCACCTGCATAACTGGGGGTACTTGTGGTACAATTGTGGATGGGCCAATGCCCTCAAGTGTGGTGGGAGGGATAGTGTCGGTGGAAGGGACACTGCCCCCATGTATGACAGGAGGGGTAGTGTAGGTGCAAGGGCCACTGCCCCCTGTGTTGCAGGTGGGACAGCTTGACTGGTCATTATGGGTGGTGGTAGCTGGCTTATGCTGGTTTGCATAACCATGCTGGGGCCACCTGCAGGGTTGTTGGTGATAGTTTGTGGTGTGGACATGGGTCCACTAACAATTACTATGCCAGAAAATGGATCCGGGATTGCACGAGCCATGGGGCTTGATGGTGCAATGTGCAGATCTGGTTCAGAGTAATATGAGTCTGAATCTGAATTAGAGGCTGTGTGGCCTTCTGATGGTGTAGAAGGTCATCGAGAATGGTCTCGATGATGTCGGTTTAATGACCCATACTATGGTGGTTCGCCTCTTAGGCATGAGGAAGAGCGTGAGGGATCAATCATGTCAGATTTGTATGTCAAAATGGAGGTAATGATTTTTGGACCCCGGTTTTAATGGCTTCCTATTGGCTTCAAGTGGTCACTCGGGAACCAAGACTGCCAGAAGACAACGCTTGGATTTTTTCTCACGAGAGTGCTAGTCAATCGGTGGGGGTTATTGCCCATTTCGCTTGGCAATTCCTCTCAACGGCCAACTACTTTGGGGTTCCTATGGTACTCCTCACAATGAGTTTCTGGGCTGAGCCCAAGTACTTCCCACGGTTAAGGCAGTCAAGGACTTATGTCCTCAAAGACTACAGATGTTTAATTTAGTGTAAATTGTAAATTTTACTAGCTCACTCAGCGTCATGAATTGAGTTGGGTTGATTTATATGGTATGGTGTGTATGTCTTTTATTTTTCTGTTATATCTTGTGGTTGCTTAAATGGTTTATTAATATTCTGCAGAGTTCATGACATTGTGAATGAAAGCAGTAAATAGTAATCAGAAATTTTAGACATGTACTAGTTGTGATCCTGAACTATGATAGCCTCACTAGGTGACTACCTTGCACCTATATTTCTCTTCAACCAGAAGAGGGTGTTGGGATCTCAACACAATGGGACTAAGCCCATCCGTAGATCCACAGGTCACCCTCCTGATGCAAGGTTGGTCAACAGGGAGGACGATGAGCGTCATGAGAATCCCTCCTTCTCTACCCCCTCTACCTTCCAAGTCACCCGTTTTTAGTGGCTTCGAAAAATAATAGGTGAAGTGCCTATTACTATACGAGCTTCACCTTTTGTCTTATCCTAGAATACCCCGAAGGGTGATGACTGGGTAGAGGAGGAAGGGCTAGGAAAGATGTTGATTTTAAGTAAATTTTAATCGAGGTATGTTCATTAACCCATTAACCATTGATTTACACTTTTATTTACACATTCTGCAAATGAAATGAACAGAAATAGAAACAGAAACATAAATAAAAACAATTTGGATGGACAGAGGCGGCTGAGCCACACTGACAGTCCTTAACTTTTAAAAAATCAAACTTTGAGTGACAGACCGCACTTTTTAGGTCAAATGTGGCGAGGGGGTCTCCAAATTTTCCTAGAAACAGGAGAGGGGGTTGCTCAGAATATGCATACAGAAGCGGGCTGACTTATGGAAGGGGGTTTCACCTTTCGGGGCTAAATAGGCGACCTGGTTGCACCTGTGAGCCCAGAATGAGTGACCTGGTCCCCTCTCTGGGCCTGATAAGAGCGAACTGCTCCGGAAACTATTTTTTTTTTGGTCTTGAGTCAGATCCAACCGACAGTAACCTGTACTATGGCCAAATGGACTCGGATTTTCCTTGAGGAGGCTCGACAGTAACTAGAAATGCAAATAAACAGGAATCTAAGCTAGATTTTAACATAAAATTAAACTAGGGAAAAAAACAAAATTAAAAACTGAAACTTTGAAAAATAAACCCAGAGATCCTATGGGATCGACCTGGTATGGTCGCCAGTTCTGTAGCAGGGATTTCTCCCTTGCTATAGGGAAGGAATGGCTACCTTTCGTCTATAGGACAGAAGGATAGGGTTCCTGATGGTAATGCAAGAAAAATGAAACGGAACTGAAGCAAAGAGAACATAAAAGAAAGAAATGGAAACCCTGCACACAAGGTTAGACTCCAGAAACCTGCATACAACTTGTTAAAACATAAAATGAACCTGTAAGCAAACTAAGTTAGAAAAACTAGAATAAAAATGACAATAAATAAAGCTTATACCTCTTGGTGGAAATGGGCCACCATGCCCTAGCTTGGAGAAGCACCTCTCTCTTGAGAATGGGGGAGCTATGGCTCGATGGGAGGATGAATGAGAGGGAGTGTGGGTGGCTTGAGAGGCAAATGGTCTCAAGGCATCCACTTTGGCAGCATAATTGTATGCAAGGGAGGAATTGTTTTGAGAGTGGCCCCCACCCCTCTATTTATAGCTTTTTTAGGGTTTCAAGCCCCTGGTCAGGGCTTTAGCCCCTTTTTTGGACTTTTAGCCCCTTTCGCTCAATATTTAGCTCCTTTTAGGGTTTTAGGCTCCATTGAGGGGTTTTAGCCCCTATGAGAACTATTTAGGCTCTTTTTAGGGGTTTTTAAGCCCTTTTCCCTATTTTTAAGCCTTATTAAGGGTGTGGGGGTCAAATGGGGTTAAATGAGGGTCATGCATGGGTGTCCTTGGGGGTGGTGTAGGCCATGTAGAGCTGAGTGAGGTATTTTTTGGGTTAACAATGGGAACCAACAAAAGAATCCAATAATAAGTTTAGAGGAATTTTGTTTATGAATACTTGAATCCAATGAACCATAGCATATGATTATGAATTTTGTTTTAGTATAAACTTATTGAAGCATGAAAGACAACACAATGGAAAAGATAACTGGAAAAACATTCACATGAGAAAAGGAGAAAAAATTGTAAAACAATAACACGAGAATCTCTGATATGGAAAAATTATTGCTTGGCTCTACAAATTTATTAACTTGAAATTCTTAGTTACAAAATGAGTTTCACTCTCACGGGTTCCAACCCTAATTACATTGTAAAACATGTTTTTATATACATCAAAATGATCCTCGAGCTGATACCTAACTACATACATTCTAAAAATGCGCTTCTTATAAATGCCTTATTACATATGTCATATAACTCAATAAACTAAATCCTCCTAAACATTAGAAAATCTTTAACTCCAATTTGAAGTGGATATTGACATATCTTCCATTCAATCCTTAGAATGGATATCCTCATTGATGCAACCTATATTTCATTTTCCAAAACTTCTTAATGGTTTTCCATTGATCTCCATATGACACTTCAAGACTTGCCATTTATTTAGCCAATACTCTTAGCTCCGCATGATCTGCATAAGAAATAGGTGGCATCTTTGCACCAATCATTCTGAATGAATCTGATACCTCAAAATCCATATCTAGTCTGTCAATTAGAGCTTTTCCTGACATGGAATAATTCATATCTTTGAATTTTATGTGATCCAACCTGACCTTAACCAATAAATCTTGATATTCAGATTGAGATATCATCTTACTACTTTCATCCCCAAAAGAAGGGAGACCCTTTTGAAATAGCTCTATAAATGAGTCCTTGAAATACTTCACCTGTTGCAACCTATAGTCAGCTTTGGCTTGGACACTTTCAATATGATGATGCTTCCCAATAATATTCCTTTCCCAAGTTATCACTACAATTTTGTCCTTAATACCCATTGTTTTTAATTCTTCTTCAGATAAAGTATTAAGAAAATCTATAGTATTCTAAGTTGTATATGTTGGTTTTTTATACAAGGTTTTTTCATGACTGTACAACTTTGCCTTCCTACACTGGTTAACGCTTCTTTGTCTTTAATAGAATTTAAATAAGGCCTCATTTAGGTAGCCTCAATAATAATCATATCAAATAAGGTGTCTAACACCTTGCACTAGAAACTTCCATGAAACTTTTTTTGCTAGGTTCTCACTCTTCTCAAGCATACCTTTACTCTCATTCTAAAAAAAACTCTTCTCTTCTTCCTTCTTCTTAATCATTTCAACCAATTTTTTATTTTATGCTTTCAAGCCCTTTATCTCTTCATCTCTCAATCTAACATGTGACATAGATTGAACTATAGTTTCTGCACTTGTTTCTGTACTTGGATGACCTATGTCCACTTGTCTTCTCTTTTCTTTCTCTTCCCTTTCTTTTTCCGAAATTAATTGATTTTCATTTAAAACATCAATTTTGGCCATTAGGAAAGCCCTTTATTTTTCCCATTGGCTTTGTTCTTCAACAAATTTTAATTGTTTAGCTTTGCAATCACTTAACTCTTAGGCCAATGATTCTCTTTCCTTCTCCAAAACTGTTAATTCAAAAGCCTGAATCAATTGGGTCGATGGAATCTTCAGTTTCTTGTTCGGTAACTGGAAACTACTTTCTTTGTCGGCTAAAATTTTCTTCGTAGTTAGTCCTTTTTCTGCCTCACTATCCATAGTTAAAAGATCATCCTGGATATTTTTTATATGTTGCTGATATGATTTATTTTCAACCTTCTCTTGCTTCAGTGGATTCTCCAACCTTGATATTGTAGATTGTAATTTAGAATCCTTTAATGTAGCCATCATCAAACCAGTGTAAATTACTTCTCTAGTTTGTTTATGTAAATGAATCTTATTAGGAACTGCAGTATTCTGTAAGTTGAGTCTCATTTCTGAAACTACGTCCTTGGTAGCCACTAACAAATTTAGGGTATTTTTCACATGATCCTTTACAACGACTAGTGAAATTTCTTTGTCATAAATGTCCCTTACCTTGGGAAAAAGCTTTAGAGATTTTTATCTTGACCATATTTAGCATACAATTCATTTCTTGACTTGTACCTATCACTAGAACCACTCTCATGTGCTTCTACAAAACTATATTCATGAATTTGAAACTATGGGCCTTGGGACTTTTCTTTCATCTTTTTTCCTTCAACTTCAACCATCTCTTTATCTAAATCCACTTTTAGTCTTTTTGTTGCCTCTAAATATTCATATTCAATTTCAATTGCCTGTGAAAAACTCCTCTTGCCAGTAATCTCAACTTTACTAAGAGTTGGGATTACCATCGCTGCTGACTTCATTATGGCAAAGGGATTTGCTTGTAGGCTCTCTAAACTCCCTACTGCGTGCTAGTATTCAATTAAATTAGCTCTTTGAGATAACCCCTCTATCTTTTGGTGATCAAATTCTTCATTTTTGTTCTATTGTCTCCTTTGTTATATGATGTGATCAGGATCATAATTAATTTTGGTGGATTTTATAAAATTCATATCCTGGAGTAGACTTTCAATTACTGGGAGAGAAAATTTGTTATTCACAATAAAATGACCTACCTTTAGAGGAAATTTGTTCTTTGAACCTTTCTTGAAATTCAAAAAGTGCTCATTCACCACAATAAGCTTTTGCCTAATAAATTCCAAAGCAAAAATCCTAGGTGTTAAAAATGCAGGAAAGATGTATAGTTCATGAACAAAACCATATGCTCTAATGATTGTATGTTCATTTAGAAGGAACCAATCTCCAACCCTTCTGTCGAGACTAAATTATAGCATTTCTTCCATCTCAGGTAGCACTTTGGGCAGTTTATCCTAAAACATCACCGACCTGTAGACTTCTGACATTATGAGATTCATGTAGTTAAAAGTATTATTCATGATCTCATAAGTGAACACTATCTATGGAAATTGCAAATTCTCTTCATTGAAAAATAAGAACATACTCACCAAGTAAGATTGGAACCTTAAATGTCTAGTCATGTGGAAATTCACTAGTTGTGACTGAATATTCTCAGCTAGGAATTCATCCAACTTAAGGCAATAGTACTGACTCAACTCAGACTTAGGATGATACATACTCAATCGAAAGAGTTGACTCAAAACGACCTCTGAGACAAACCTGTCACTATCTAACCCTAAAAACTGACTCAATAGGGATAAGACCCATTGGGATTCCTCATTAAATAGGTCAATGTCAAGGGGGAAGGGATAATTTTCAATGGAAATACCAGGTTTAATACTTTTAGATAATAAAAAAATTTCTTCGGCTGCAACATGTTTAAATTGTTCAATTACATTTTCCTCGACAAAATATTCCAGGTTTTGGAAAAATGATTAGGGTGCTTCTAACACATCTCTAAATACCAATGATTTAATGGAACACAGGATTTTATACTTGTTTGAGTCCATTATAACATGTTCATAATGGGATTAATTGGACGCACACCAAACAACGAAATCCATAAAGTTAAGGGTTTGGTCTAGAAAAAAATAGTTAAAATGAGACCTCTAGACTTTATGTAAGTCAATTCCCTATACTTCTAAAGTTTTTAATCTACACTTTAGCTCATGTATTGGACCAAAAGAGAGAATTGTGTAAAACACATCTCCATCCCTTTCTTCAAAAATCTCATCCAACTTACTAAACTCTCGTACATGTGTTTCAAGTTCACCTTCCGCTTCCATTTTTTAAAATAACTTGGCGGGTTGATATACGTGGCCTACCTAGAAAATGACGTCTGGAACAAATGATTTTGACTTGGCTTACATAGGTGCAGTCACGTTCTCCTTTGCGCGTAAAATACAAATGATACATATCCACGTAACTTTCCCTTTTTTAAAATATCTCCAAAGGAGGTTTCAGGATCATGGGAGGTGGTTTCTCCCTACCACCCTTCATCCAGCAGAATGATTCTCCTCCCAACACATGTAAGGCAGTAAAAATTCCACTACCACTCGCCTGTTCTATCCTCTGTGCATGTTGCAGGAATGGAATGCACTCAACCATTGATTTATTTCCCCTTTGATCATATGTCGTTGATCAAATCCGAGATTCCAACAGTCATTTCGACAACCTTTCTCCATATTATTCATTGAGCAACTTAACCCAGCGGATTTTGTGTTCGTTGTTGATCTTTTTACCCTTATAATCTAGATTGTTATTCCTCCACAAGGCGCTACAGGTACTTCACACGTTCAGTCACTTTCCATTCCAATATACAGTTCCATGGACAATTTTGGTCTTCTTTCAGGAACCCACCTTGTCAGTTTCGCGATCATATCAACAAATTTCAAAATCTAAGCTCTTTTTCCTTACCTTAAGCTCCTCTTAACCCTGTGAAACAAACTGTGCTAACAACCCTATCAAAACTTATGGCAAGTCTAAGAGTAATCTGAGCTTAAATGTGAAATGTTGAAGATATGTGACACCAATGCTTAGTGAGGAACAAAGTGTGCTAATTGGGAGACTTCTAGTCATGGTTAAGTCACTTCTTTGCCATAATTTGTATGGCATCATTCCTAAAGTATCCTTGCATGGAAAATATATGGTTACAACAGATTCCTAGTAAGCCAATACAAGTTTAGACAAGTTGTAACATCAATCGAAACAACTCAAGAGAAATATTGCTCAAGAAAATTTAATATAATTATTACCATATAAACGAAACAAAAGTCAAACAAGGTTAGACTTCAACTCAATGTCCAAATGATGATCGACCAATCCCAAATATTAGCAATCAAGTGATTTTATGTACATAATAGAATTTATTCTAAGCTAAAATGAGCAATGATCAAAGCTTGGATTTTAACAGAGGGATAGACCATGTGGATATACATACCAAAAAATTGGCTTACTATAAGCATAAAAAAACCATCTACGATATTCACATACATATCTATCCATCTCATCTAAACTGGAAAATCTATCTCATTCACTATAGAGCTAAATATTAAACCACATGTTCTCATATAATATAGGTTGTAGCGATAACCTATGATGTAGAAAGGTCATTAAATAGGAAAACCCAATGAGGTTGATCTTAATTGATATTAAAAAACGACACCATTTTCATTTTTAAACAAAGGCACCATTTGAAGCTACATTGCCTACTATTCAAGATATTTTAGTGCAAGTCTATCTTGTTGGATTCCTTTCTTATATTGAGGTTCAATTTAAGAATTTTTAAGTAATGAACTCTGAAGAGGCATCCATAAAACCTGAGAAGTTGAATGTAATAGATGTTGCAAGAAAAATAAATGATTGTCCAAGCTCCATATATATATATATATGAAACAAAATACAAGGATTGAAAAGTATCATGAATGTAGTTACCATTGAAGAAGAAACAAAAGGTTGTTCTTGGGAAGATGATGATAAGGATATTCATAATAATTTGTCTGAACAATAATTAAACACCTTCTATATAAATGCTTCCAAATTATTCTTTAATGAATGGGGATTGATTATTCAATTAAATTTATTCAATGACTTTATGAGTAATGGGTTGCAAATAATGTTTTATGATTTGGGGGACTTTGAAATAAAGCCATTTCTTTCAACGAGGTCACAGAGGAGAAACCTTCTTAATTACTACACCAAGTAGGGAAATAAACTGAAACTGAAACCTATTGAGGCTTGGTTGTGTAACATGACATAATCATTCCCTAGATCCATATAGAAATGAAAAAAATTATTTATATCCAAGACCCTATCAACATTGATGGAAAAACTAAGTGTAGTCCAAGCTTAATTGTGAAAGGTGGATGATACGTGACACCAATAATTCAGGAACAAAGTGTGCTAATTGGGATACTTCCAATCATGGTTAAGTCGCTTCTTTAACATAATTTGTATGATATCATTCCTAAAGTATTCTTGCATGGAAAATATATGCTTGCAATGCATTTCTTGTAAGTCAATACAATTTCATACAAGTTGTAACATCAATTGAAATAACTGAAGAGAAATATTGCTCTAGAAAATCTAATAGAGTTATTACCATATAAGAGAAACACAACTCAAGCATTAGAGTTAGGATTCAACTCAGTGAACAACTGATGATCAACCAATCCCAAATATAAGCAATCAAGTGATTTTATGTGCATAATATAATTGCTTCTAAGCTGAAATGGGCAATGATCCAAGCCTGGATTTTAACAAAAGGGATAAACCATGTAGGTATTCATACCAAAAAATTGGTTGATTGTAAGCATAAATATACCATGTTGGTATTGGCATACATCTCTATCCATCTCATCTAAACTAGAAAAGCTATCTCATTCACTACGGAGATAAATCTTAAATCACATGTTCTCATGTAAGATAGCTTGTAGTTATAACCTATGATGCAGAAAGACCATTAAATAGGAAACCTCAATGAACTAGATCTCAGAGGACAAGATGTACATATCATGTATCATAACTAGATGGAAAGATATGGGTTTGTATGAGTAAATAATGCATATCTTTCTCGGTGTTGTTTCCCTCTTTTTCCTTTTCCTTAGCTACAAGCTATAAAATGGGTTTATCTAGTTTAAACATCCTCTTTAATTACATAGTTTCTTTCTCCACTTCATTAGAAGGGTACTCATCATGACCCTAATATAATATCATAGGCCATAGTATTACATAGTTTGGAGCTCAATATCATATCGAAGGACATGTTACCGATGTGGCATCTTCGTTTTCACTACTTGTGTGTACAACTCAAAGGAAGGGTAATAAGGTTTAACCTCACTCTTAACCTCTAAGTAGTAAGAAACCTCCATCATATAGGCCATCTTACAACCTCTTTTTCTATTACCCCCACCTTAATATCATCGCTCCTATTTTTATACAAGTTTTACACCTATCATAACCTCCCATGGCATGACTTCTTAAAGCATTTTATCTATCATAAGCTTCTTACTAGGTATTCCATTTTAGAGGGGGTTACTAAGGAGGCCTAAATGGGTCCAGTCCACTTATTCAATGGGCCTAAATGGATATTTTTGTCATCTACTTTCCACACATTCATTTTTTTATAGTACTTCCACTTTTACCTCCTAGTTAGCCTAATTAGACTTGGGTTAAAGTCTCTTCTCCCATAGTTGATGCTTCCGTTAGTCGATGTAAGTTTGGTTTAAAATCGTGTTTCATTATTTCAACAGTTAAGTTATAGTTTAAAACTTCAAACTTAATATGGTGAAATATGGATAAGAGGGTAATCAAGATACCAAGTCTAGTACCAATTCTTGTATTCCTCCATAAAAAACAAAATCTCCATTACCTCATTAACTTTGGCAAGTGCTCAATTACCTTATTGATTTTGTCTCATTCCAAAAGAGAATACCAAGGTATTTTATATTTCATTTAACTTACCGTTCAAAATCAGGTTGCTTTTCCTCTGAATTAGGTGGGACCATCGCACCAAAGAACATCCATCATCCCAAAACTATTATTATTTGAAATAGGATATCATATATAATTTATAGGAGGAATATTATTAACCATTTATAGAAAGTCAAATCACCCACGGGCTGCCCTACCAAGTAAAAGATTATACAACCCTACCAAGTCATTTAGTTCATAGACATGTATAGTTTATATAAACACACACATAATTTTTAGTTGCAATGGACCATATATTTTCACTTTAATTTTTAGAGGAATAAAGACAGACAAATACCTATTAATTCACAAACATAGCTAACTAAGCCTACTCTCTATATTCACTAACCCTAACCAACTAATGAAACCCTAAAAAATAAATTCTAGAAGACAAGGCTTGTTAACAAATACATAGCTCTTCAAAGACAATGCTCACTAATGAATTCTCCTAACCTTTCTCATGCTTCCATTGGAAAACCATTAACAAAGAAATACATCAAATGTAAACATACTTGAAACCTAGCTTGTTTTGCCTCTATCAATTAGTAGGACCAAAAAACCTAAACACACATGAAAACATATTGCATTAAGATAAAATATTTTAAAGTGTCATGAGCTATGTGCCTTCAACATTGTTTGATGTTTCAATAAATGAATCTCCATCAAGTTTCATTGATACTTCAGAAGGTCTCAAACTTGTCCCCTTCTTTTATTTTACTAGTAGCAAAGGGATTAAGTGGATTGATAGCAAAGGCTAAAAGACTGATATTTCATTAGAGGTATAAGAGTAGTAGGTTTTATGTTTATTATCTGGTCATGGAACAAAGGAAATTAAAGTAATACAAAGATACCATGGATACTCATTGTAGAGCAATGGGAATAGAGGTTAACTTGAATAAATCCTATATGCTTTACACCGGTATGGGGATTGATATGGAAAGACAAGTCTCATATGCTTTCCCACTATCCTCAGGTCCTATTGACCAAGGAGTGAAGTATTAACTTATATAGTAAAGATTAACAATTATAGGTATGCAAATTGGCTATGGTTATTTAAAAATCTTAGATATCTTATTGTTGCCATAGATGGTTGTCTACTAGAAGCTGGATGAAATTGATTTTGGTATAGTCTATGCTAGAAAGTATACATGTTTATTAGCTATCCATAATCCATGGCCTTTTCAAACATGTTCTCAATCAAATCCTAATTCCAATTTGTTGTTGCCAATAGACCATACCTGCTGTTAGTTTATCTTTTGCTCATATACAAAAGTATATATATAACAATATAACAAACACAATCTCCACATGAGACTCTTTTATAGGCTTCATAAAGACAATTTTGACTCTAGATATGTAAAATATATGTGTGTATGTTTGTGTGGACGTGTGTATAGAATAGACTGTAAACTTTTTTGTTTTTTTAATAAAAATGAAGTGATATAAAAAAAATAGTCCAATTGGTTGGTTGAATGCTCTATCATGTAGGGAAAAAAGTCTCACAATCAAATCCTGATCTGTTCCACTAAAAATAAAATAAAAATAAAAAGTGATATCAGAAAAGAGACTTCAGCCTATACCTGATAAATATAATCTTCATTCAATTTAATTTTGTTTTTCCAAATGAACAAATAACTTTTTAAATATCATTTTTATTAAAAACATCTTGATAAAAACAGAATATAGAATATGTGAAAAACAAGTTTTGCCTCCATAAAACCACCCTCACGATACAGTCTTCAAATTCCATATCAATTGATACTAAGAAATTTGATAAACACTATTCATATCATATGAAGTCGAGCTATGAAAATCATATGGGCATTCAGTGTGGCAGTCATGTTGACTTGAAAAATTGTTATTAACCCTAATTTAACTTCTAACATAAAACCACCCTCACGATACTGTCTTCAAATTCCATATCAATTGATATTGAGAAATTTATAAACACTATGCATATCATATGAAGTCAAGCTATGAAAATCATCTGGGCATTCAGTGTGGCAGCGATGTTGACGTGAGAATTTGTTATTAAGCCTAATTTAACTTTTCACTCAATTTGGAGAAGGAATAATCATACAATGCGCACCATAGCGATCATACACAGCGCATCAGAGTGGCGCAGCGGAAGCGTGGTGGGCCCATAACCCACAGGTCCCAGGATCGAAACCTGGCTCTGATACAATCAGTTATGGAATCTGTATTTTAACCTTTTAAACGGCAAGCAAGCAAGGAATTCTAGATAATGACTAGCAAGCATAAATATCTTGTGTTTTGCAACAGAAGACAACGATAACAAACACGAAAGAATGAACGGGGTTAAAACAAGAACAAATTTCAAGAAACAGCAAGAATGAAGGGGGTAAAACAAGAACAAATTTCAAGAAACAGCAGGTGGTGGTATGAAAACACAAAATTGGCATTGATTGTAATATATGATTATGACCTCTCTCCATGAATGTGGCGAGCGAGCTGGATATCTTTGGGTATTATTGTACAGATTGGTGTCCTCGAAGAGACCAACAAGATACGCCTCCGCTGCTTCTTGCAATGCCGCCACTGCTGTCGACTAGAATCCCAAGTCCGTCTTGAAGTCCTGGGTGATCTCCCTCACAAGCATCTGGAAGGGAAGCTTTCTTATGAGAAATTCGATGATCTTTTGGTACTTTCAGATTTCCTGAAGGGAAACTCTGCCGGGGCTGAATCTGTGTGGCTTCTTCACTCTGCCAGTCGCTGGTGCAGACTTCCTCACTGCCTTGGTTTCCAGCTCATTTCGAGGTGCCTTACCACCAGTTGATTTACTGGCAGTTTCAGGCCATCTCTTCAATCTTTTCGCTAAAAAGATTGAATAACAGAACAGCAACAATGAATGGCCTCCTCTCAACACCACGCACCCTTTTATTGAAAAGACAATCCATTTCAAATATGAAGGTTGGGCACAAATCTTATCTGTACCCTTCGCGCCTTACCTTTATCAATTACTAAAATTTTAGCGAATTGAAGTATAGGCCTATTTTTCTGTTTTTTTTTCAAAAATGATTTGTTAATTTGTTGTTTTTGAAGACTTGTTTTTGTCAAATTCAATTTTGATGGTAAAAATTTTTATTATAAAAATAGTCAAATTATTATATAAACTATATAAAACCCTTAAAAATTAAAATATTTTAGAAAAATATGATTAACATTTTAAGAATCCGTAAGATTCTCAAAGTTTAAGTGTGGATCTTAAAAAAATTTCTTACGATTCTCTCCAAAATACTAATCATCGCCTTCTCTATCTAAGATTTTCAAAATCTAAATAAATTTTAAAAAATCATATATTTTAATAAATAAAATAATCATAATAAATTACTCATTATATATATAAAATAATTAATTAATATAAATCTATTTTTATCGGTGCTAAAGGCAGACATATTGTAATCGTTTCTTTGTTATACCTGCCATAGGATGTATATTGTAATCGTTTCTTAGTCCAGACATTTTTACTTAGAATACTTTGTCAATATAAATTTGTTTTCATCATGTTAAATTTTAAGACATAAAAAGTAATTATTTTAATCAATTTATTTATAAAAAAATATTGACATGACATTTTTATGTGGTTTTGGTACTATTTTTTAAATTAAAAAATTGAAAAAATATAAAAATATGTTAAATTACAAAGTGGATGCTTGCAATAAATACAAAAGGTATAATTGTTTTTTGTAAGGAGCAGTAAAATTTATATTAACAGAGGGAAAAACAGAGTACATTGTTTGGCCACCTGTCTAGTCTGTCAAAACTATTGTAGTTCTTATTGGTTTTGTTTTTAAATAAAATATTGCCCTTCCTAGAGCTATGTCCCACAATTGACATATAATATAGAATAAAATTGAGACTGTAAACCGACATGAAAATAAAACATTTGTAAAACAAGGATATCCAGAAAAATGAAGGTCAAATATAGAACCAGGAATGACGATGGAGAGTTTAGGATGTGGCATCCCCATCTGTTGCTTCCAGCGCGTCCTCCAGGATGGGGCATGGCACATATTCGTCATCATGTGTCGGATGGTTGGAAGGTTGTAGCTCCTGAAGCGGATGTGCAGCTATGACACTGTTGGAGGCTTCATAGACACGTTTCACCAGCGTCGCTAGCCAGGTGTTGTCTTGGTGCTCATACACTGGTGCAGTGGATCTTAATGCTGCTGTGGATGTCTCCCCACCCATGCAATGATGTTCCATGTTTCTACCACCAGTTATGTCTTCATCGTTCTGGATAATGGTATAATGCCACCAATTGAAATTTGCCTCTAGGTTGTTCAAGTGTTTGCGAGTCTGGTTGAGACAAGTATGTATTCTCTGCACCATATCTCTTGCTCCTCTCAATTTGTTTGTCAAATCTTCCATAAAAATTGCCATCATATGTTTGATCATCCATTAGTGGTTGATTCTTTTTCCATTTCTCCCCGAAGCCAAATGTTCAAAGACTACACGAAACTCCCAATTGCCGATCATGCACCTAACTGCCATGGATATCTGAGATGCGTAGTCATCTATGTCTCCCAGGTTAACCTTCCACTTGGATTCACCCTTATCAGAGCTACCTTTCCTCGGAGTGTCACATTGTCGTGGCATTCTCACTCTCTGTGCACCTACCTGGATGGTGGAGGAGAATACTAACAATGTCGAGGAGATGATCAGATCGCAAGTGTGGAGGACGACAATCTCCATAATGCTTATGGGTGGCTTCATTAAGCTCTGATTTGGCACGCGCAGGTAATAACTCTCCAACTCTACAACCGTAATAGCGACTAGACATTCCAACTACCTACGGGGTTGGATGGAAGCTTGGCACCCTGGGCATTTAATTCCAGAGTTCCTCTCTCCGCTTCGATTTCAATGTCATTTCCATGTATCCATTGCGACCGGTATCCCATGTCATCTGCACACGTGTCACCCGCATCCAAGGTACAATTTGATTTAAATCAAAATTTTCATTTAACACATATTATCTACATTAATAACCCCATGTTTGTACTTGACTGCAATCACCAAATTTTTGAAGATGTAGACGATCTGTCACGCCTTTGTTGTTTGGTTATGATCACATCTAGAGGGATCATAATTCAGTGGCAGATACTTTGTCAAAAAATGCTCTAAGTATATAAGCGGGCTAGATAACATATAAGAAATATAAGGGGTTCATGATGATCGATCAGGGACATATATCTTTTTATACTTAATTGTAGGTATCTTTGCTCTACAGGGGCATCACCTAGGGATCAATATGATATCACATCCGTTCATATTGGGGGGTTAAAATTAAAAAATTAAAAGTCAATATATTGGGGGTATATTAGGTGTAAAAAGGTTTTTTTTTTTACTATTTAAATATCCAATATGTTGGGGGTTATTTTATTCCCCATCCCTGCCCACACCATTCACCAGTGCTCCAAGCCTGCGAGCACCCTTGTGGTCTACGTGCACCCTGCGAGACCAAGACCATGTATTGTTTGAAGAATACCCTTTGTAGAATATTCTTTTTTGAACAACTGATTCTATATTTAAGGTATGCTCAACTGTTCCAGTTTGGTATGGTTTTGGGGGTATATTTATAAAGACAAGGTTTGATACAGATTATATCCCCAAACATTGTGGAAATGATTGTAGGTCATACCCGGTGATTATGGCTTCATTGCTCAGCTGAATGAAGGGCACCATCTTAAGAAACACCCCACTGAATTTCAAGTGGACAAGGTGCAGCAAGACTTTGACCCCACTAAATTCAACTTCACCAAAGTAGGCCAGGAAGAGGTGCTCTTCCGTTTTGAAGAAAGTGAGGAAGACAAAGTTCATTACTTGGAAAAGGCCTCTGTCTTGGACAATCCAAACGTTGTTGCTATCAATGTAAGTGAAATTAACGATGATGGCAGTACCTTTTATGCAGGGTTTGAGGTATTTTGAATGTTAAAAGATTATGTTAATTGATCATCTTTATTCTCATGCAGGTGAGTCTAATTGAATATGGGCATGTGCTCCTCATGCCAAGAGTGTTGGACTGCTTACCCCAACGCATTGACCATGACAGCTTACTGTTAGCTTTGCATTTGGCTGCTGAGGTTGACAACCCATCTTTTCGTCTGGGCTACAATAGCCTGGGAGCTTTTGCAACTATAAACCATCTGCATTTCCAGGTGAGACTATTGTTAATACATTGTGTTAGTTGCAAAATTTGACTTTTCTATGAAACACTCTTTATCATTTATGGGCCTTTTGAACAGTAAAGAGGTGAGGTTAAAGAAGACATTGTGTTTTCCCTGTTCAGTTTTTACTTTCAATAACTCTTTCTGGATTGTAGAGATAAGACTGTAATGATGATATCTACAAATTTTGAAATTTTGCATAATGAATCAAACATTGTGGCAAGCCTATTACTTGGCCCTTCCTTTCCTTGTAGAAAAAGCACCCACAAAAAGAGTACCATGGGAAAGGTAGGGTCAAGATCTTTGAACTCTGCAACTATCCAAATCCTCTGAATTTCTCTAAATTTCTCAAATCCTCTTATTGTGAGGGACTTTGACCCAAATTCGTGTACATGGGCATATGGCATGAATATATTTGACTTGCAAGAATGGAAAAAGCAGGACATGACAAGGATCTATCATAAATGGAAAAACCTGGTAAGTATACATTGACATTTTGCTTTTGGTTTCCTGGTGCTTTATTTGTGGTTTCTGCAATGAAGGGACATTAGCATTTGGCTTTGTCTAAAAATGACTATTGTGTGATGCTTTTTATCTTAGAACAAGGACAGACAGCTGTGGAAACTGGGCAACCTGCCACTTGGGCTGATCACCTTTTACAACCTTAATTATGCACTAGATCATTCTTGGCATGGTCTAGGCCTTGGTTATAATCCTAGTGTTAGTCGGACAGATATTGCAAAGGCAGCACTGAGTAACATATTTTGGTAGTTAGAGTGAGTCTTTTCCACACTATGCGGTTAGCAAAACTTTGAGTTCCTGTAGTTATGTCTCTTTGATTTCAGTAGTACCAAATCTTGTTTCCTGTAGTCATTTCATTCTCTTCCAGTAATGAATCAATATTCTAATTTAGAAATTATTTAGACAATCATTGCTTCTTGACAATAATACCTAAATATTCCAGTTATTGAACTCCTTGTTTCCATATAGAATACAGTTGATTGCAAGGTCTGATCTTGTCACAGTTGATAGTAAATACCAAATTTTGATAGTGGTCATATTATCTTCATTAGCACTGCTAATCTTGTACACTTCCTTTTCAACATCCTAATGCAAATGCATTAGGATGACTTGCATTTTGAGAACGAAAACAAAACAAACAAATAAAGAAACTATTCATATGGAATCTGGATAATAGTAATTAATGTAGTATATCTATTATTTTAAAATGATGAGCACAGAAGTGCAATAATTCTACTCAGTTCCATGATTATGTGGAACAAGTACACTTTACTGGTAGGTCATGGGGATATCTTACTTTTTTTTTCGCACAATGTTGAACCTCAGTAACTAGTTTGTTTGATAAGGAGATTAGTCCTGAATATCTTACTTTAGTCCTGAATTTTGCAATTTTTGGATCACAATGGTTAGTGTCAGAGCAACACTTTTCCTGTTTCGACTACATGCTGGCAGAAATGAAGTTGTTTATTACTCCACTTCTTTGTTTCGTAGTGCTGGTATTACTTCTGATGTTGCGGCAAGTGCTTTTATGGGGGCTTTAAATGTCATTGGTTAGTTTAGACTTCTGAATCTTGGTTCTCTTTAATTTAGAATTTTATGTCAATTTGCTAAATATTGTGGAAAGAAAGATAGAGCAGCAGCTTATTAGATTAACGAATGGTTCAGTGGGAGTAAAAAAATAAAATAAAAACACATAAATAACAGTGTCTAGTAAAGCTGGAAAGAAATTTGCTTATTAGATTATACTCTGACAATTGTAGGTATAACCATGGCCTCTTTTTTAATGGACAATCAAAGAAGAAAGAGCTTGCTTATAACCAGTTTTACGGGAATGGTAATATAGCCTTTGTATCATTTTCATGAATCACTGTATAACGCTTCTCTTTCATGATTTTGAAATATGGTTCCTTTTATCTATTCAAATTTCAGGTCATACCTTCTGTTGCTATGTAGAGAAAAGTAAAGTAATTAAATAATGTAAATATTATCTAGGATCTTTTGTATTGCCCCAAAGGCTATAAGCCCCACTTCGAAATTTGATTCTCATAATAATTAGCCATTGCCCGGACAATGTTGTTAAATGTGTCTAGAATCTAAACAAGGATTAGTTATAACTTCTTGTCAGTTCCTTAAAGAGTGGATTCAACAAATAAAAAACACATGTCCTCAACACCTCCCTTATGCTTGTAAATGTTATTGGTATGCTTCATGATGGTTCCTTCGTTGTGACCTCTTCAACTATCCCTCCTTGGCTTTCTTTTGCAACTTTATTCCTTTTCCTTTATGCTTGTGTAAAATTGCTAGCAATAAATGCTTTAAAATCTTCCAAACAAAACTGGTATATTTGTTGCTCTCTGGTATTGATGGGCATTCAACCTGAATCTCTTCTAATGCAACTATCCACTGCAGTGCACAATTAATGGTAGTATCTATGTTGCACTAAAGCAAAGCCCTACATGAGTTTTTTCATTCATAATTTTGTATACAGTTATTTGTTCCTTTATTCCTTGCAAGAAGAAACTTCTCATTTTGATGTCCTTTACCTTTCTTTTGAAGTTTCATTTTCCACTTCCTCTAGTAGCAGGAGCTCAAAATCTTTCCTTCATGAATATATCTCCCTCAGTATGTTTCAAAAGAGGCTATACATTTGACTACATTTGACTACCGGTATTTGTTACAAGTAGCTTTGCAATAAAACATGATTTTTTTCTCAAAGTTTTATGATAAGACAAATTTCACCAAAGTTGGTGTACGCAGGATAGGACTAGAGGTGTATTATTTTGAGCAACACTGCATAGTAATTAGTTGTAATGTCCTTGGGATTCTGTCTTGGATTTTTTTTTAATTTGGGTATTCTCATTGGCTATCACTGAATATCTCATTGGGTAAAAAATTTACCTAAAAAGGGGATTTTTTTTTTGAACCATGGAATTTCTCACAAGCCACAAGGCTCTTGAAACCACACAGGGTAGTGCCCTATGATCCTTGCAAAATTATCTTCCATCCATTGTTTTAAGTATTTATCTGTTGTAGTACCCTACCATGAACCTGAACCTTCTGTCAAGTCCAATGATTTAGGTGATACCTCTTTAGAGAAGGGACAATGGACAAGCACTTGACTGATGGTTTCATCTTCAACTTTAGGAAGAGTGCAGCTAGCAGGTACATGTCAGGTTCTTTCCTTTAAAATTGCTTAGTAGTTACTTGTAATGTCCTTGGGGCTTCTGTCTCAGATGTTTTTGTTATTTGGGTATTCTCTTTGGGTTCACTGAATATCTCATTGGGTAAAATGTTTACGTGGAAAGGGATTTTTTTTTTAAACATGGCATTTCTCACAAGCCACAGGGCTCATGAGACCACACAGGGCAGTGCCCTCTTTGTTTATGTATTTTGGGTTGGATATGGATTGCACTTGATGTTTTTTAGTTGTATGCACCCTTGCAATATACATGAGAAGGGACAATGGACATGCAGATGACTGATGGTTTCATCTTCAACTTTAAAAAGAGTGCAGCTGGTAGGTACATACCAGGTTCTTTTCTTTAAAATTGCTTAGTAGTTACTTGTAATGTCCTTGGGGATTCAGCCAAGATGGATATAAGCTTTAGCTCCAGAAGATTAGAAGTTCATAAAATGTTTTGTGGCATCTATCTACCATGTGGCATGTTCTACTACCAATCAGTTGTATCAAAATGTTCATCAATTTACCCATGTCTATTTATATCACAAGTATCACATTATATGTCCATTACAGACATGATGGGTTAATCCCTCATGTAGTTAGTTGCTTAGTTGCTTGGGCTGCCATCTACAAAGCGGCATGCACATTTTCTTAAGAGAGTTGAAAGGCACATCAGTATACCTGCATAGCATAATTACCAATTCAACAGTCCTTAAAAGGAACCGTGGTCCTTATTGGCAAAGATTTGAATGTCTGTTAAAAACTCTTACTCATTCATCTTTTTGACTCCAAAGGCTGGCTTGTGTCATTCTTTGTACCCTACAATTGACGTATTTTGAATTCAAACTAGCTGTCTCATATGTATTTTATAAGGATCAATGTTTCTGATTGGTCCGTCTCTTATATCTATTCTAGGTCCTTGCTTCTTAGGTTGTGTTGGGATTTTGCTAAGATTGCAGTCATATCATAGAGCTATATAATTTTATCTACAGTACATTAACTAGTTTGAACATTGCATGTATAGAATCTTGTTCTAACTCATTGCAGTTCTTTCAAACTGTATGGATGCTTCAGATCTACTGAACTAATTTCCTAAAGTTTATCTTAAGCACAAAGTCATCTACTGATGTGGCAACGTTCATGTGGCTTTGCTGAAAAGTGGTGTATATTTAATTAAGTCTTTATGGATCCCTCACTCCAGGTAGGGAGATGTGTCTGCGTTCCACTGTTGAACCCAACTAATAAAGCATTGGAACAAATTATCACTAGAGTCAAGGTGTTTAGACAATGATATAAACTAAACAAAAAATAGGAGATTTTATTGTTGAGACTTTTTTGACAAGTTATCTGATTCAAAATAAGCAAATCTGCCAGCAAATTATATTTGTTTTATGAGTATTTCTTAATAATTTATAAGAAGTCATAACCCTAATTTTACTTTTTAAACCTAACTGAATCAAAAAGTTCAGATCGCAAAAATGAATTCTACTGCAAAAAGAATTCAAAAAACATGTTTTTGATTAGTTACAAGGAGTTGGATCCTAATTTTGTTGTTTCAACTCAACCCAGTATTTCTTAATCATTTATAAGAAGTCATAAACCCTAATTTTACTTTTTAATCCTAACTGAATCAAAAAGTTCAAATTGCAAAAATTAATTCCACTGCAAAAAGTATTCAAAAGTATGTTTTTATCTATGTTGCACAAGTTTCTGGAACGTGGGAACATAGGGAACATGGGTACGAGTATTGGATACGTCTAGAGTTTTCCCCCAAATTTGCAAGAAACGCACCTTTGCTCATGTACTCTCAGCAAAGAGACACCCCAACATGAGATCCATGTATTCACCAAACATGTATCTCACCACTTCTTTTACTTTGCTCAGAGGTGTAGACACTTTGGAAAATAAGAACATTGGTGTTTTGGATCAATTTATTTATCTCATCTTCACCATTTGTATCAATAACGCCATCTTTGTCCATAGGATCATTAAGAACTTGATCTTAAATATTATGATCCCATGTTCCTCAAATTGTAAAGTAGTATTTCTACTATTATGTGGCAAATAGCTCTCAGGCTGTCAACATTTAGGGGGCATTGTATTTATATTTACAAACAATGTAATAACATTAGTGTATAATATACAACACATATAGTTAAAATGATAAAACATTTTGTGAATACATGATCAATGCTATTGCGAGAAGTACATTATGTAATCCAATGGAAGATATTCATAACTCCCTTCAGCATGCCCTTTCTCCTTACAATGCTTTTCAGCCATTATTCTTAAAATTCTTCTCGTTCGCAAACCCTTGCAATCATTGCAAGAGCAATAACATTTCCCATCACCCTTCGCCTGCAATGTTGCCTTAAACTCAACATATATCTTATTATTTTCTTCCCAAGTATGTTTATTTGGCATTCTAATAGCAAGAACAAAAAAAAATCAATCAATATATAAGTAAATTGAATAGAGTGTGTGTGTGTGTGTGTGTGTGTGTATTAAAGGAGACAGGAAATTAAAGGACGTGACATGGAAAGTGAAAAGTCTAGTCAGTAAATGTCCCTCCATGGTCTTTAAAAATAGATCATGTTATATATTCTATCAAAATCTAAGCGACAAGTCTATATAAGCATTAGTATCGGGGAGAAATGAATAGTCGATTCACTTTATGTGTGACCCTACACATTATTAAAGGAGACAAAGAATTTAAAAATACTAACCTAGGAACTGAAGGAGATAAAAAATTCGATGTGTTAAACTAGTACAAGACTCTTGAAATCATAGATCGAACAATCAATAGAAAAATTGTTGTAACTATAGAAAATAATTTGTTGAAATATGTATTAAGAACATGTATTTATAGATCAATGATCATGGCGGTTCCAACGAAAATGCACAACGATCAAATTTCAACAATAACAAAAAGTGAATGATCATTACTATGCTGACCGTTGATGTTGCACGCGTTAAGTTTTCATTGATGCAGTGACAAACAACTCATATATGTCGCTCTTTCCATGAACATTCATCACTTTAGCGACAAAATGCTATTTCTATCGCTAGAGCAAAGATTATCGGGGGCCAGAACAATTTCTTTTCAAAATTTTTATTTGTTTATCCACAAAAATTTTGATGTTAACTTATTCATGGGAATATTTCATGGAACTTTTGAGTCATATGTACTAGTGGTAATACCCTTGGCCTAAACCCTTAGTCATTTTGAGTTCAAATGAATTGTAAACCATGAATGCTTGAAAGACTGAACATTCATATTTTGTTACCATTAATATAAATTCCACAACTAACTCTTAAAGAGGATGAACGCTCAAAATAATGGGGATCCAAGTATTTTCCAAAGGTTGAAAGGGTCCTTAGAGTTTTCTTAACCCTATACCTTTCCTTAGTCTTACCTAAACCATGCTTTAAAGTCTAAATCTCGTAATTAAACCTTAAACCATGTTTAACATTAAATGAAAGTTGGGGGGTGATTAATAAACTTGTGTTTAAAGGTTACTTAAAAGCTTGATTAATCTTGGTGTGGCTCATGGGGAGAGACCACGTGTGGGTGGCCAGTGGAGTCGGAAACCCATGTGAAATCATGTAAGGAAAAGTGAGTTAAGTGGGAAAAACACAGGGGCGGAGGGGAATGCAATGGGAACTGTTGGGATTAGGGAATGCTGTTAATTCTGGGTGAGAGAGACGACCTGTTAGAGTTCAACCTTGGTTCAAATTTATGGGAGAAATTCTAGTAATGATTTGTATTTTTAAGAACATAGGATTCATGCTTGCAGGTGAATGTGAACGCTATAGCGTTGATTTTGAACCTTTGAATTTGCTCTGTGAACCTTTAAAATTTCTTTGGGATACTTTACTTTCTAAATTGATTTATGTTTGCCTTGTTTTTTTTCCAACGAAATGGAATATAGTGTATGAAATTGCCTGAGTGAAATTCTAATCACTTGAGCAATGTTGTGTCTCATTGTTATGCCGACAGAAGGAAGTTTTGATGGTAGATTTCACTATTTGGCATGGAATTGGTTTGTAAACCAATATTCTTGTTTTCCAAAGTGTCTAAACCTTTGAGTAAAGTAGGGGGGTGGTGAGATACATGTTCAATGAATACATGGATCTCATCTTGAGGGTGTTTCATTGCTGAGAGTACATGAGAAAAGATACCTAGAATTGGGTGGAGCGTGCCTCACACGCAGTCGATTTCCCAATCCCTTTGGTTTCAGATAAGTAACGATGTTGTATAATTTATTTGATGAATTACAAGGGTTATGTTCACGAAGGAAATCTTGTAGGATGTTTCCAATTCCAAATTTTTTTGTATGAATGTGTCTTATGAATTTACAATAATTATTGTTTTCATTTATAGATACATAATTTAAAATGCTTTGTGTTTACCAAAACGGTAAACGGACAGATGAAGAAATTGTATGTAAATTCCCTTGAATGTTTTTTGTTCAGAAATTGCTCGGTTTAAATGAAAAGGATACTTTATTTGAAATATATTTGAATGATTCAAAGATCCTATATAAGGTTATTTGAAGGTTTATAATAACCTTAACATGTCTAAGTAGCTGTAATTTCCATTGTTTATCCAACTCTAAGAGTTGGCTTAAAAGAACAAAGAAACTGTATTTCAATTTTATGCCTGCAAAGCCTTTGAGGTTTATGATTGTTTGGTTCAATCTCTATACTACCCTTATATGACTAGTCTCAATAATCTAGGTAAAAGGAGCAACATGATTTTGATTAGATAAATGTTGATTGTGTTAGGTTGACTATGCCTGAAACAATACCTAGTTTGGTTAATAATCCATAATATTTAACTTCCTTGTGATGGAATTGAAGTGAAAATAAAACAGAGAAAGAGAACTTATAATGAATTGTTATGGGATTCTTATTGTTAACGTTTAATGCTTAGAGTTGTAAATGATTAAAAGAATCGAACATGTGAACTGGGAGATTGGTTTCGGTCTTGGGAGATTGGTTTCGGTCTTGTAATATTTTGTTGACTAAAAACTATAAACAATTAACGTTAATTTTCCAAAGGGAGTCATGGAACCTTGGTTGAGGGTCTGTGTTGTCTTTTCCAAATTGTCAGAAGAATTTATTTACCTGATTGATTTGGTTCCAAATTAATAATGAATCTCTTAATGATTTTGATTCAAATAAAACTTGATTTTTCTCTGAATCTGTGGATTATTTAGTTAAAAAAATTAAGGATTCAAAGTTATAAAATCACTGTAAAATCGTTAACCTGTTAACCAAATCATTGTCCTAGTCGTTTTAAAGAAAAATAAACTAAGTGTTAAAATTTTTAAAATGGAACCATTGGTTTCCCATGACGACGTTCTGATCTCGTCTTTTCTGACATTGGGAAATCAGAAGTCAAGATTAATATTTGTAATTTGTTGTGTTGTCGATCCCTATTTCTGACATTCCAACGTTGGGAATCAGAAGTAGGAAGTTTGTCATTTTGTGAAGTTGCTATGTTGACATCTCGACTCTCAACATTGTCGACGTTGGGAATAAAAAATCCAAAGAATATGTTTTCTTTTGTCACTATGCCGACTTTGTCACTGTGTCAACTTTCGATGTCGGGATCGACACAGTAAAGTCAAGATCGATAGTTCAGCTAGGGTTGGCGGATTATAAGCTATCGAAACATTCTTAATAATAAAATTAACATTAATTGATTTATTTTAATTTAAAGAGTTTAAAAACTATGCTTCCGCATAAATGAGTTCAATGGGGAACTCATTCTTAATTAGTTAACCTTTTGAATTATTTTTTTATGATTTTTATAGAGCCTATGTAGTGCTCATGTGTGATCTAGATACATATGTGTATCGAAGTAGGTGTGTATTGTGTCAGTACGTTACATATTGGTATCAAGGCTAAGTTGTGACACTTAGCCTCTGGAATTGTCTTACAGGCCTATAAATTCATTTTTTTAAAATATAGTTGGAAATAAAATATTCTTGTATGGAATATTAATATGTTTAATGTGAATTATATCATGTAAATGATTTTGACGTGAAATAACAATGGTGTTGAAAGTTTTAAATTGTTAGTAACAAATCAAGCTTTTCAAGCTATTCATACTAGCTAATTGCCAGTATAATAGGTAAGCAATACTAAAAATGGCAGATGAACCCACGTTGTATAACTTTGCCGAAGTTGGTATGGGTAATCAGGGAATCGATTCCAATGGTCATCAGTCTGATATGGAATCCAAGGAAGTGTTATGGACATTGAAATACATTCAGGTTGGAAATGGAAAGATTCTATAGTACATGGAACAATAGAATCAAATTAATAAGTAGTTGATGCAAAAACAAATGTAGATGAAAAATAGGGTGCAATAAGTATCTTCCATTGTAATGAGGGAAGGACACGAGTCCATGAACATGGAAATATATGATAGATGCTTGTATTCCAAAGATAGAGATGAAGATAGAATGAGGGTATGGTCTCATCATCATTCGGTTGAAAACCGTCAAGGGGAAGAAGTACTTGAAATTCAACATGATTTTCACCATAGAAGTCAAATCATGATGGAAATACATTGCAAGGCGAACTCAGAAAGATAAAACCTCCCACTTTTAATGGAGAGAAATATGGTGAAGTTGCAGAGATTTGGATTATGTATATGAAGAAGTATCCACAGCTCCATGATTACTCTGATAATTAAGAAGCTCGAATTGCTATCTACAATCTTTAGGGAAAGGCTTACAGGTACTACTGACAACATCTGAAGCAGGTTGAAAATATGATTATGAGTCATATCTCATGCAAGAGATTCCAAAAGTATTTCAAGCAAGAATACTTTTCCCAACAGCATTATGATAAAAATACGCAGGAGTTCTTTGAAATTAGGTTGGGTAGCATGACAATGGAGGAGTATGACAAAAGATTCCTAGAACTCTTAGATTATGTAGACTGTATCCAAGGAAAAAGGTTAAGATGCATAGATTCCTTAGTTGTTTACCAACATTATACAGGGACAAAATAACATATGAAAATCCTTGTGCCTTAAAGGAATGCATACGAAAGGCTAAATTATTGTATGAGTAAGGTAAGAATAGGTAGGAGTTACATAAGAATTGGAAAGGTAAACTGAAGGATTAAACAATATGATAAAAAGGTATTTAAGGATGATGAAGATAACCAAAGTTTGTGTAATATTTTCAAACAACCTACTCTGTAAAGTGAGGTAAGGAAGACAAATTCAACTGGACAAAAGAAACCATTGCAAGTCAAATGTTGGAAATGTGGAGGTGGCCACTACCTCAATAAATGTTTTGAAATAAAAAGTAAATAATTTGGTATTTATATCATGAAAGAATAATCTATAGTGGAAGAGGTTGCTAGAATCATCCCTCATATTAATACATCCCTGGACAATCATCGGGATGATCACCATTCATCAATGATTGAAATTGATGGTAAAATAAATAATTTACCTATTTCAAGTCTAATTGATTTTGGATCTTCTTACTGCTACGTAAATATTAATTTGGTTAAAAAATGTAAGTTATTGAGCAGTATGATGTCTAAATCCTGAATGGTACAACTGGATGCATGTATGAAGAGAAAAATTACTTCAATGGTTAAGGATTGTAGTTCTGATATGAATGGGTATCATACTAAATCATATTTGGACATAATTTTTCTCACATAATATGACATGTTAATTGGGATGGATTGGATAGAATCACATCCCACCATTTTGGATTGCCATATTAAAAGTATAATATTCCTGGACAAGGCTGGTAAAAATGTTCATATCAAAGGAATCCCAAGACCGATTTCAGTAAGACATATCTCATCAATTCAATTGAATAAATATCTCAAGAAGGGATGTCAATTATATGTGATCCATGTTGAGGATATACCAACTGATGTGGAACAATGCATTGATGAGATTCCAGTTCTACGGGAATTTTTTTATGTATTCCAAGATGTCCCTGGGTTACTACTAAGACGAGACATTGATTTTACAATTGACTTAGTGCCTGGAATAATGCTAGCATCCAAATCACCTTATAGGATGAGCACACCACAACTAAAAGAATTGCATATGCAACTGGAAGAGTTCTTGAAGAAGGGATACATATGTATTATAATTTAAACCTAGGTAGATCTAGAATTATTTACAAGGAAGAAAGCTGGAATGTTGAGGTTGTTTGTGGACTAAAAATAGTTGAATAAAGACACAATTAAGAACATATATCCTTTGCTGACAATTGATGACCTATTCAATCTGTTGAGAGAGGCAAGAATCTTTTCCAAAATTGATTTGAGGCATGACTATCATCAGGTACACATAAAGGATGAAGATATCAGTAAAACAACTTTTAGAACCAGAGAGTTATGAATACGCAACTCTTCCTTTAGGACTGACACATTCCCCAGCTACATGCATGCTCTTGATGAATGGAGTGTTCAGAGAGTATTTGGACAAGTTCACTATTTTGTTTTTGGATGACATATGGATATATTCTAATTTGAAGAAGAGCATGGAGAACATCTCAGGATTACACTACAAATTCTGAGGGAGAACCAGTTGTATTCTAAGTTCAACAAGTGTTTATTTTATTAAAAGCAATTGTTGTATTTGGGTCACATTATCTTAGAAGAAGGAATAACAATGGACCCTATAAAAATGAAGGAAATACAAGAATGGTATGCTCCAAGAATGTGTTTGAGGTTAGATTGTTTATTGGTTTGGTTGGGTATTATAAAATGTTTATAGAAGTTTTGTCTTGGATTGCATATCCGATCACATATTTACAGAAGAAGGGCGTGGAATTCATTTGGAGGCCTAAGTGTGAAGATAAATTCACTCGATTGAAGGAGTTAGTCACTTATGCCCCAATGTTAAAATTTCCATATACAAATAAGGAGTACATGGTGTGTATTGATGCATATTTAGAAGGACTAGGTGGAGTTCTGATGCAAGATGGGGATGTTACTTGTTATGCGTCTCAAAAGCTAAAAGAGGATGAGAATAATTATGATACTCATGACCTTGAGTTAGATGTTATATTTCATGTGCTATGGATGTGGATACATTATCTCCTGGGAAATAAATTTGAATTAAAGAATGACCATCATAGTTTAAAGTACTTGTTTGAGTAGCCACATTTGAATGCTAGACAAGTGCGATGGATTGAGTTCCTAAGTGAGTTTAATTTTGAAATTAAGTACATTAAAGGAAAAGAAAAAAGAGTGGCATGTGAACTCAATAGAAGAAATCAAGTCATGAATCTTTAAACCTTTAGTAATTGGAAACCTGACCTGAAAGTCAAATTGCTTGAGACATTGAAGATAAATAGTCATGATCTCCAGGTTGTGCCAGTATTTTGGGTAGGCAACAAGCCATTAAATTTCTATAACTATGAATTAAATGAACATGGAGTTCTTCATTTAAATGACATAGTTTATGTACCAAATGAAAGTGATTTGAAAAAGTTAATATCGCAAGAAATGTATAATGTTCCTTATGCAAGTAATCCAAGTTACCAGAAGACTTTACCAACAATAAAAAAGGAATACTAGTGTCTAGGTATGAAGAAATATGTGGCCAAATACATATATCAATGTCTAGAATGGAAAAGACTAAAACTAGAGAATAAACATCCCGTTGGTCTACTCCATCCATTTCATGTTCCAAAATGGAACTGGGATGTAGTTACCATTGATTTCATTACGAAGTTTCCAAAGACATTGAGGAAGCATGACTCAATCATGGTAGTGGTTCAGAAATTAACAAAGTCATCCCACTTTGTACCAGTTCAATCAACATTTAAAGAAACCAAGATTGCAGATATTTACTGGAGGAAATTTCCAGGCTACATGGTATTCCTAAGGCAATTGTTTCTCATCAAGATTCCAAATTCACTTCAAACACTTGGAAAGGTTTATTTAGAGAATTTGGAACCAAACTCAACTTCAGTACAACTTATCATCCACAATTAGATGGGTAAAATGAGAAAGTAAATCAAGTCATTGAAGACATTCTCATGATGCAAGAGATGGACAGGCCTAGTAAGTGGGAAAATTACTTGTACTTAGTAGATTTTTCTTACAACAATGGCTACCAACCATCATTAAAGATGAGTCCATTTGAAGCACTTTATGGTATAAAGTGTAATGTTACGGTAATTTGGGACAAACCAGTGGACAAGCTTATTGTTGGTTTAGAGATGTTTCAGGATATGGGACAACAAGTAGCTAGAACTATGCATAACTTGAAGGAAACCCAAGACAGATATAAGAGTTATGAAAACAAATACATAACTCATAGAGGATTTCAAGTTGTGGACAAAGTGTTCCTGAAGGTTAAAGGAAGAAAAATCTCATTAATACTAGGCAATTGCAAAAATTTAGGAGCCATATTTTGTGGACCCTTTGAAGTCCTGAATAGAATTGGCCATGTGTCTTATGAATTAGCCTTACCTCCTTCAATAAAAATCCATACTTTTTTTCACGTTTCATTGTTAAATAAGTATGTTTATAATTATGATCATGTACTTGATTGGTTTGTGATACAGGTGGAACCCGAAGGGAGTTTCTAACACAACCAATTTTCATATAGGCTAAAAGGATCAAAACATTCAAGAGCAGAACCATAGGATAGGTAAAGGTTCGATGGACCCACTATAGTCCTAAGGAATATACCCGGGATATTGAAGACCATATGAGAGAAGAATATCCCCATTTATTTTGAAATGTATATATTTAAAAAATCCTGAAAAAAAAATTGTTATGTATTTTGAACAAAGAAGCACCTATGACGGTGTAGAATTTAAGCGGGGGGATTACAATACCCTTGGCCTAGACCCCTAATCTATTTGAATTCAAATTAATTGTAAATTGTGAATACCTGAAAGTATGAACATTCATATTTTAATATCATTAATATAAATTCCACAACTAACTGCCATAGAGGATGAATGCTGAAAAGAACGGGGACCCAAGTATCCACTAGAGGTTGAAAGGGGGATTAGAGTTGTATTAACCCTAAATCATTCCTAATTCTTACCTAAACCATGTTATAAAGTATAAATATTATAATTAAACATTAATTGTGTTTAACATTAAATGAAATTTAGGGGGTGATTAAGAATTTTTTAAAGGTTAATTAAAATCCTAATTAAGCTTAGATGTGGCTCATCGGGAGAGACCACGTGTGGGCGGGTAAAGTAGAAGAAAACCATGCAAAATTATGTAAGGAAAAGTGTGTCATGTAGGAATAACACATAGGTAGAGGGGAATGTGGCAGGATTTGTCAGGCTTAGGGACTGCAGTTCATTCTAGGTGAGAGATACGACATGTTAGAGTTCAGCTCTAGTTCAGTTTTACGGGACAAAGTCTTGTAATGATTTGGATTTTGAGAATAGGGGATTCATACCTGAGGGTGAAAGTGAACATTTTAGCGTTGATTCTAAACCTTTGAATGTATTCTGTGAACCTATAAAACTTCTTTGTGTTACTTTACTTGCTAAATAATTTCTAGTTTTCTTTGGATGTTTTTCCAAAGAAATGGAAGATAGTGTATGAAATTGATTGAGTGGAATTATGAGCACCTGAGAAATGTTGTGTCTCACTGTTGTGTTGATAGAAGGAATATTTGATGGTAGATTGCATTT
Organism: Pseudotsuga menziesii; assembly: GCA_001517045.1. Taxonomy (NCBI): domain Eukaryota; kingdom Viridiplantae; phylum Streptophyta; class Pinopsida; order Pinales; family Pinaceae; genus Pseudotsuga; species Pseudotsuga menziesii. The sequence continues at coordinate 228,043 of LPNX010876582.1, forward strand.
TTTCCATGCACAATAGGATTTGAGCCCAAAATCCGACGACAGAATCCGACGACATCCGACGTAAAGTATGTTTTTGTCGGATTGCTATGATGAAAAATATTGTACCTTCTGATTTTTTGTGTCGTCTTGCAACATCGTCAGTTTTTCGAATTTAATCCTTGTAGGTTTTTCGACGTGTCTTCTTGTCACTTAACTGACAATAGTTCATCGAATTTACAGCGACAAGTTAAGGGAGGTTCGTCGAATTTGCGATGAATAGTGAAGGGATGTTTGTCGAACTTTCAACGGCATGGGCTATTGTTTTCAAATAGTATAAAGGCATATTTCCAATGGTAAGTAGGTTCATATCGTCAGATATTCGACGACTGTGAAATTATAAATATAAACATTTTTAAACATTCCAACATGTTTTCTATAGAAGTGATGGACAATTTGCGGAAATTATTTATTCCTCGACGGACGGTTTGAGGAAATGTTTTATTCTTCGACGGTTGGTTTGGGGATTTTTTTTTCTTCGACAGACAGTTTGTGGGAATTTTTTTATTCTTCGACAAACCACTATTTGAGAAAATTGTGATGCGTGGAACTTAATTTTTTAAGATTGTCGATAGTATTCATTCACGAAGTTTGTGACAAAATGTCAAATAGAAATATTCCTGATCGAAACAAAGAAAATCGACAATTGCTTGCTAGACTATGGGATGCAGCGAAATGAAGGGGTGATGGGAAATGTTATTGTCCATGTAGTCAATGCAAGGGATTTAAGAGGATAAATATTGATCGCAACAGCCACAAAACATTGTAGGGAACATGGACACGCCGAGGGGGGGAATGAATATCGTCCATTTGTACGTTTAGCATTATAAAAAAATTTATATTTTTTGCTTTGGTAAATGTATGTATTATGTTAATATTTCCTATATTAACTTATATCTATTGATGTATTCATGTATTTATAAAGGAAAGACATCCTATGGAATATCATCTAGAGGAAGTGCTTTCAGAACAAGTATCGAAGGATCATGAAGCGTCTATGTTTAATGGAGAACAAGTGAATGATCATATTATAGAAGATGATCATACTGGAAATGTAGTTGAAGATGATGGTACAAATACATTGATCCATGATTCATTTAATGTTAGAATGTATGATGATGATGATGATGATGATGATGAAAATATTGATGACTTTGATGATGTTCATGATATACCTCTTCTCGATAAGGCATACAAACCCCTTTATGAAGGCTCTAAAACAAATATTCTCTCTACTATATTGTTGATAATGAACTTGAAGGTTATGAATGGTCTTTCAAATATATCAATCACATGGATGCCAAGGTATGTAAAATAATCCATCACATATATACGATCGTGATAAAGTTTATCTTTATTCCTCTAATAATTGTATTGTTAATTCATAATTCAAATTAATACGGATTAAGTGTGTTTTGTTAATATTATTTATATATTATATTAACACTATTTTTATTTTTATTTGATGTAGCTTGATAGCTGAATTTTTGTTACCACCATCAAATATTTTACCTCACACATATCGAGATTTATCTTCCATCATGAAAGAGATTGGAATGTATTATGAAGCAATTCATGCATGCACCGATGACCATGTTATATATTATAATCAGTATGAATTTGCAACAGAATGTTTGGAATGTCATATAAGTAGATATTGAATAGATCAAGTAACAAAAAGGTGCCTCACAAGGTTCTTCGTTATATTCCCATCATTCCACGTTTGCAACGACTTTTCAGGTGCAATAACATAGTGGAATTTATGGATTACCATGCCAAGAACATAAGTCAAGATGATGTTATTCGAATTTCTGTAGATGGTTCTGCATTTAGAGAGATGGAGGAAAAGTGGCCTCACTTTAAAGAAGAACCCCATAATCTTAGGATTTAATTGGAAGTAGATGGTGTTAATCCATTTGCACGGATGAAATCCATTTACATGGTGTGGCCTACTTTTGTTATCAACAATAACATTCCTCCATGGTTGTCAATAAAGAGGGAGCACATAGTGTTGTCGATGATTATTCTAGGTAATTTGTGTACACAACTGTTTTATTTATAATGTAGTTGTGGCATCTCATTTGTCATATTATGCTTCCTAATGTCATATATATATTTTTTATTTTACTCTTGTGCATGGTTTATATATCTTAATGGTTCTCATAATTATATATCTTATATGTTTCAAATCAATCAGGTAAGGCCCAAGTCAAATATATGAATGTATATATCGAATCTCTTATAGACGAGCTACTTAAGTTATGGAATGGAATCACTATGTATGACATATCTAGACCAACATGATAAAGGAAATTCCAATTCCATGCAATGGTTGTATGGACAATACACGATGCCCCGGGGTTAACCCATTTTTGTGGTTTGTATTTTTAAGTTCCACTTTAATTACATTTAATTATATGAAGTAGTTAATATATTTTATATATAATTATAATTGACATAGATATTCCATGTCTATATATTGTAAGTCTTCAAACAAAGGGTAAATTTGCATGTCCATATTGTGGTCCTAAGATCAAATATCGTCACTCAAAAAGCTTAAGAAAGGAGGTGTTTGATGAGTATAGGCATTTTCTCTCTAAGAATCACAGGTATAGAACAACCAAAAAAATTATTTTCAATGGGAAGCAAGAGACTGCATTAAAAGCACAGAGAATGACACCTCACCTTTGGAATATGCAATACAATAGAAATAGTCAAGCTGGTACGTATGGATCATCGTATATGAATTGTTATGTATTTTAATTTTTATTGTGAGTTGTTTACTGTAGTGGCTATAATTGATTTCTGTAATTTATTTATAAACTAATATTCATAATGTCCTTTGTGATCATAAAGGCATTAATGGGCTTCCACGAGGAATGAAAATTTATCCTATACAATTCAGCAAGTTGCCCTGCTATGAGCACCTACAAATTGCTCATCTATTTGATACAATACATATTGGAAAGAATGTGACCAAAACATTATGGCGAATACTGGAGCTAAGGAGCGAGAAATATAAAATTGTGAAAGTTTGCAAAGACATTCAAGAAGGAAACCATGTAATGAAAGGCATCATTCAATTTCATAACAACAGAGACCAAATTAATATAAACTCAATTAATATCGTCATCAACATCATCATCATCATCATCATCATTATCCATCATCATATTCAGCATCAGCGTCATCTTCATCATCATCATCATCATCATCGTTGTCGTCATCATCGTCATGATGATGATGATGATCATCATCATCATCTTCATCATCGTTGACATCATCATCATCTGCATCTTCATCATCATCATCAACATCATCATTAAAATTATTTTTAAAATAAAAAAATAAACCTAAATCAAATTAATTACTTCATATCATCATCTTCATCTTCATCATCATCATCATCATCATCATCATGTTCATCGTCAAGATCATCATCATCATCATCATCATCATCATCATCTATCATCATCGTCGTCGTCGTCGTCGTCATCATAATCAGCATCATCACCATCATCATCATCATCATCATCATCATCATCTTCATCATCATCATATTCATCGTCGTCATCATCATCATCATGTTCATCATCATCGTCTTCATCATCATCATCGTCGTCGTCATCGTCGTCGTCGTGATCATCATCTTCATCATCATCATCTTCATCATCATCATCATCATCATGTTCATCATCATCATCATCATCATCATCATCATCATCATCTTCATAATCATCATCATCAACATCATCATTAAAATTATTTTTAAAATTAAAAATAAACCTAGTTCAAATTAATTACTTCATATCCCTATCCTTGGCCCTAGCTAACTCCCTACACAAACTCCTCTTTTAAGATCATAGTTGGTTAGGGGTTGGAGGGTTCTATGAAAAACCATGACTACGAAGACCTAGTCTCTACCCATAATCCCATTAACCCTTATCCCAAATTCCATACCACATCAACTCCATCTTAAAACGATGTAGTCTCTATATCTATTTACATATAATAGATATCATTTTAAAATCCTACCTATCTATTTATGAAATATATAGAAAATAAAGATGTATTATTTTACTATATTGTGTCATATTCTATTAGGATCCATTCTTATAGTATCCTAATTGTTTAGGGGTTATAGGGTTAGGGACTAACTCTAGTTGCGAACCCCTAACCTCTACCCGTGCCCTGTAATTGTGAAGCATTAAATTCTATCCATACCCCCTAACTATGAACCTTTAACCTATACCCATACAACCTAACTATGAACCCTTAGCTACTAATAAATATTAGAGGGTTTTATAAGCTTATTACATGGCACTATATAATAATGCATATTAGAGGTTTAAGCACGGGTTTTATTGATAGTTCACATACCATTCCAAAATGGTGAATGCATATAGCTATACCCATACAACCTAACTATGAACCCTTAGCTACTAATAAATATTAGAGGGTTTTATAAGCTTATTACATGGCACTATATAATAATGCAGATCAGAGCTTTAAGCACAGGTTTTATTGATAGTTCACATACCATTCCAAAACCGTGAATGCATATAGCTAGCGCTCGCAGGGTTCCAATACCTATCCAGAAGTCCAATTTGATAGGGGCTCCAACACTCTTCTTTGGGAGGATTTAGGTCAAGCTCCAACACTCCTTACCTCTCATTAGAGCTCACAAAGGTCAGAAAGTTTGCATAAGAGTTGGTGGATCTAGAAGGTCACATAGGTCACCACGGAGGTCGCAAAGGAGGTCAAGTAGCTCGCAAAGGAGTCTGAGGAGGCCCAAGGAGTTCATAGAGCAGGTTGGGGAGGTTAAGGATTTTGCAGAGGTCACCACAAAGTTTGTAAAAGAGGTCGAGGAGGTTGAGGTGTTCACATAGGAGGTTAAGGCAGTTGAGGATTTCATAGAGGACGTTGAGGAGTACACATGGAACATCAAGGAGGTCGTCGAGGAGGTTGAGAATCCACAAAGGATGCAATGCCTCCAAAATTGATCAGTACCCACACTTACTTCACCTAAAATTTATGAGTTTGACATAATGTTCTACAGAGTTTGGTTGGATACCATTTTTGTGTGAAATGTGCCTTAAATTCTTCACGAATATGCATTTTTCAATCGTCATAGATATGAGCACAATGATCAGTCGTAGTCTTCCCTTCCCATAGGTGTATAATCTAAGACTACATACAGAGGAGACCTATAAGACGATGTTTCAAAACCCATTACCTCGATTAATAGTTGTGCCTAGTAAATGGGCAATTGACATTTAGATTGATATTTACAATCAACTTCAACCCTCTATTGCCACCTAGGTATTGCTGACAAGAATGATTCAAATTGATTATATCCCTTACATCAATTTAGAAAAATCATTCAGTATTTTTAAAGGAGGGAGATAAATTAGTGAATATGGCCTAATATGCATAAGCATATTGCACGATTAAGTGATCAAAAGAGAGAAAATGAGAGAACCAGAAGCACTTGTCCCACTAGCAAAAATACACCTACAACAACCAAGTACTTATCGTCCTCGTCCCCTCACTTGAAATCTCCCAACTATGTTCAAGTTAGCGTTGCCTTAGGGTTGAAAATTAATATGTTAATGTTATACCAGAACTTACTCTCCAATGTTGGCTTACTCAACATAACTTACTCAACATGTCAAGTAATCTACAGTAGAGAAAAAAAATTGGGTAACTCTAATAGTATTAATTAACACAACAAAGTGAATCATTGGTTGGTTGTCCATAACAAAGTCGCATCTGATTTTCTTAATGTAGTGAATGCAACACAAAGCCTCACTCAGTTTGCACTGGTGGAAATGTTTAGTGTGGCACATAGCATTCATGATTTGAAGCCTGAAGTCTTGACTTGTATTTATTTGTAACAAAACAAAGTAAATTTTTCTACTGCACCAATAACCAACAAATTCTAACATGATATCAGTGCAAACTGACATTTGCTTAAGAGAATCCTAGAGGGTTTTGAGTTATGTAAAGGATTCTTTGGATTTGGCATCATATGTGGTAGAGGGGAGGAGTTTTATCTAATAGGGCATACACAATTAGATTGGGTTGGTTTAGTTGATTACATAAAGCCCACACATATAATGTTTTTAGCCTTAGTACATGTTTATTTTTATGGTTGAGTAAAAAATAGCATGCATTAACATTTACCTCCACTAAAGTAGAGCATTAATGCCAACTTGTGAGTTGGTTTTTCTAAAGAGATTACTTGTTGATATGCAATTAGAACAAGTTGATCCTACTACATAGTGCAACAATTAGAATGTAGAGAATTTGATGATGAATGTTGTATTCCATGAGTAGACAAAGAACGTGGAAGTAGATAGTCACCACATTCGACAGCATTCAAAAACTTGTGGAGAATGAAGAAGTTGAGCTCTTGAATTATACAACTCAGATGCATACTATGGATATTCTCTCGAGGCCTCTCAGTCTAGAATTTTTTTTGGAGTTCAACGATAAGCCTCTTCATTCCAAAATTGCAATATACTTTGATTTGTTAGTTGTTGCGGTCCTTTTTATCCAAATCTTTATGTCAAAAACATAGTTGATGAGTTGGTGATTTTCTGATCTATTTAATCACACATAGCGAGCTGGGAGAAACCCTTAGAAGTGGCACCACTATCACCTCAACAACTTCTCTTCATTTTAGTGCTTAGATAAAGATCCAACACTAAGAGGGTTTCCCTAATCTCAACTAAGTCACAGGGATGGTTCTAATGGAGGATGACTTTGGATAGTTGATTTTAGGATTAACTTCGTAGAAGATAATTTAAGTCTTGGATAAAAAGATTGATTATTATATATGCAAGGTTGATTTAGGGTTTTCGATCATGATCCTTGAATATCGATTATTACCCTAAATTTCCATATTTAAAGTGAAATTGGCCTGCTGTTATATAGTGTGCATTTGACCAACAATAAGTGTATTAAAACAACAACAAATTCTAACATTTTAATCAAGGACGACCATTAAACATGCGTTGTCGTTATGAAAGAAAGGAATCTCATGATAACTACAACATAGTAATCGCATAAACATAATCACAACATCATAATCATAGTATCATCATAAGCATAGTAACATCATAAACATAGTAGCAACATGTAATCAAGTCTCTCATGCCGAAAACATAGTTTAATCAGTCTAGATGAGTCCAACATATAATAAGCAAATATAGTGCAATGTGTTTAACCGATAAACACACCTAGTCAAAATATGGTGTGTTACATACACTCACCCTTCAGGAAACTTTGTCCCAAAGTTATGGTCAAATAGTGAGGGAAAATATCGACGCATAGTCTCTCGTCCTCCCAAGTAGTAAAACCTGGGATTTACTTGCCTAATTGAACCTTTACTGGGTTACACACACTGATGTTGACTAAAATTTGCCCATTTTTTTTAACGATTGCATAGATTGTCGATTTGACCTATTCAAAGTTCATGACTATACCTAATCCCTAGAATAATTAACATCCTTGTTAAATTACTTTATATTCCCTTAATGTGATTCATAGGAGGACAATGTCCTCTATATATGTTTTAAATTTGATTTTGAAACATTGCCACAACTCTTTCATAAATAATTTCCTCTTAATTTAACTCGAAAAGTGTGTTATCGCACCTAGGATGATATCCCATTACCGCTCTTGTAGCCATTTCTCAAATAATTCCACTCACATGAGTAACACAATATTCCCCAAGTGTTTTAAGAATTAAAAATCCCAAAAGGGTCTATCCATACAATCTAGATTATTACTATGTACTTTCTCTTTCTAATAATTACTTTCATTCATATCTTCCTTCCTCAATTTAAACCTTACAAAATATACAATTATACATTGCACTTATAGGATACTATCTATGGAAATATCTAATCCTTTTAGATAACTCTAGCTCCCTAAGATTTTCCCTTCTCATTAATCCATGCTCTCCATTAGATTTTGCAAACCAAAATATGTTAAGCTATTATGACATGTATTTGGTTTGATCATGTAGGAAATGTCCCTTAGGTGAGCATTATAATTGTTACATGGATCTCTTCTTGTCAATATTTATCTTAACTGCAAGGTCATATTACCCATAAGGTGTTTGGTGCAATTATTTGATTATACTAATTACCACCATTCATAAACAAATGTACCCAATGTACACAAATTACTCGACAAATTGGCTCGCAATCGGATGCAAATAAGCTCTACCCTATGTCATTGATAAATAATTCTAAATACTGTGTTATCACTCCAGGAAACTCCTCTAGGTTGTAGCTCGAGGATGCCTGGTAACTTACAATATTTTTTGGGGTTTTCGGATATGGGTCAAGTCATTCGACCTATGTAACCTTTCCACTCTCAAGGCATGCATAAAACTCACTCGTTTACAAGGATTTTAGTTGCAATTTGCTCAGAAGTTCGACAATAAGGTGCAGGGATGGAGAACTCACCAGGCTAGCAGACTTACACACATAGCACATGCATATAAATGGATAAATCCTGCTAAGGATGGTATTTATAAATCAAATATCACTAATAAACCAACATGATGACAGCTATCGGCTTCTTAATAAATCTGAAAATGACCTAAATGCACATTCAGGCATAAATACAGTAAAGAAAGAGATGATGGCTGAACAGATCACAAGAAAAGATCTTATATCTTGAATAAATAGAATGAGAAGCTTGAAATCATTATTGGCTCATAAATCCCTGAAGTTGAACCCTTATTATAAAATCAATCATGGGCTTTATAGCCTTCTACAAAAATGACAGATATTGAAACTTTGATCTGTTTACACAAAAATACTTGAAAGTGATAGTTTTTTCAGATAAAGGCTTCAAACCCTTGCTAACTATTTGTCTACCTATTGTGAAGATCTAGTTCACTGAGAGAATTTTAAATAACTGAAATGGTCGCTGATAATCACCACTACTGGTTCACTGTGAAATTGCCGCCAACAACCAGTGTCTCGGCGTTTAACTGAAGTATTCTTTCTTGCTTAAATCGCTAGATTTTTATACCTTGTCGCCTCGGTCGTCGATCGAATGCTCTAACCTCTAAGTCATCAACGCCTTAGGCCAGACTATTGCCGCAATGTCAGCGTCTTAAATCCCTAGCATCGCGATGGTTTCTTCATTAGCGCTTTCCATCACTAGCTTGTCGGTGATCGGAAGCTGAAACAACTAATGTATCAGAACCTCAAAGAAGAATGTTGCTACAGTGTCAGAGGTTCCAACGACTGATCTTCTCAGCATCGGTGATCAGAAGTTCTGTCTTCTAGCCCGTCGACACCTTAGAACGGAACGCTACCGCTATTTCGGAGGTGAAACGAACAAATTTTGTCGCTATCGAAAGTCTCTTGATGAAGGAATCGGAGCTTTAGTTATCTGAGTCGCCGAGACTACAGAGGAGCTTAGTATTAAATCCATCGATCTGTAGTTCTTAGTTCTTCCGATCGTCAATGATTTTCTGTTGATTAATAAGAGGCTGTGTCTATTTGTCATCCGCCATTTTGGCTCCTTAGTGGACTAACTCACCGATCCGTAGCCCTTAGTTCTTTTCGACTGCCGATGATTTTCTGTTGATTGATCAGAGGCCGTGTTTGTTTTTCATCCACCATTTTAGCTCCTTAGTGGACTAACTCACTAATCCGTAGCCCTTAGTTCTTCCGACTACTGATGATTATTATTGATTGATCGGAAGCCTTTTCCGTTTGTCTTCTACCATTGTGGCTCCTTAGTGGACTATCTCGCCGAAACCTAGCCCTTACTTCTTTCGATCGCTGAAATGTCCATCTGATCATGAAACTCGTAGTAAGTCTGTCTTTCGCCATTTCGGCTCCTTAGTGGACTATCTCGCCAATGGTTAGTGTTTTAAAGTTCCGACGCCTTATCAGGTAGTGGTTCCGCTTTCTGATACTTGACTTTGGCGGCATTTAGTTCTTCATATCACCGACATTTCAGAACCTTTCAGCTTTGCCTCGCTGTTACGTTGTCTTTGGTTCTTTCGATCGCCGAAGATTTCTTTTGATCGCGGAAGCCGTAGTCTGCAAGTCTGTCGGTGGCTAATGAGATGTTCTGATCCTCGCCCAAGCCACCGAAGCTACAACTTTGTGAAATTTTTATCAACAACAGAGGCTTTCAAACTGTTAGTGACATTCATATCCCTCATTGCATGAATTAAATTCTTCATACAAAAATAAATTATTTTGGGAGATAACATACTGCATCTCACATCATATTTCCAAGGTTGAATTAAATATCATTACCTAATTCTTGTTAAGAATTCCAACTCATGTGTCTCGCATTATACCCTTTGGTTATAGATTATATCTTGGTGTAAGTTCACTCCCTTCTAGAATACCATCAGCTCATACCTGCCATAAATTTCAAGTTACCATGGCCTCATAAAACTTTTACAATTCGACAACCCAATGTATCATTGATTAACTCGTAGCCTATCCTTACTAGTTAAAGAACATGTCTTTACTTGTCATGTTAAAATAAATACAGGTATTCCTTTGACTAGACATCACGAGCACATACTCACTCTATTATGATATAACTTTTATTATTACTACCTACACTATCTTCCATGTTCCTTTACCAATAACTTGTTAATATATCATGATCCATTATACTTTTTATCGATAGGGGATAAGTTATACACTTTAGATGCAATCATGTTACCTCATACTTTTTCTCCCTTGATACATATATGTGTTGCTCATTTTATACTTAACGAAATGTCACTTATATTTCATTATGTAAATATATACACTATTTACTAATAATACTTATTAGTTTATCGCATAATCTAGTCTCTTCCTTCACTAATTTGTTTACTTTCCTCGCATAAACCTATCGATCGATGCGTTGATAGTTCCTTTCTGCCCTTGTTACATATTTCTTATCTCTCATACATTAATGTATCTTATTTCATGCAATTTCTTTAAATGTTATTTGCTTAAACACTCCAGCTCATGGGAATTCCTCATGCATTACTCTTCACCATCTATACCTTAGCAGATAACCCATGGGATCTCTTTGGATCTTGGTAGCATTTGACAATTATCTCCTTCGCTAAGTTATAAATGCAATTTCTCTTAGGGGAGCACACTAATAATTATATTGATTTTTTCTATTGAATCATTAAATTAATCACAAGGTCATCTAATCACAAGGAGTTAGGTGTACCCATTGTTTTCATTACAAAATTCACAATCATTCCTCAACATGATACATAAAGTGCATGAATTACTCAATAGGTCCTCTCATAGTCAATTGCAATTCAAATTAATCGTCTCATATGTGGATAAAACTTAGCCATGTCATATCATAAACCAAAAGGTAATAAGTCTTATCGTCATGACATCTTGATGCCTTCCTGAACTTAGGCTCTAACCACATAAAGAGTAGAAGTTGGTTCAACGCTTAGCCTAGAAGTAAATATTCCCTCTCTCAGTTTAATTTTTGTCTTGGGTTGGGTTAGTTTAACGGAGGCTTCACCCATCCCAGCTTAAGATATAATGCTTTGTGTGTAACAGAGTTGCTCTCATCTATCCTCCATAATTTGCAGTCAGTGCTGCTCCAAGCGTAAATTGTGCTTACTTACATTTAATATTTAAAATATTTGTTCTTAAATACTTGGATACATAACATTGTCGTCGTCTTTTAGAATGCTTTGTCCTCAAATCCAGGGTAAAGACGGGTCTTGTTGATGAATTTTTTCTGTCTCCCATGATGCGTCTTAATATTGAAAACATTTCCACCTAATGAGATATTCCTTGAGTGTTTGAGAATGAAGTCTTCTTTATCGGGTTGCAATGATCACCTCTGGTTCCAAAATGGCCCTTCCTTCGTCATCTAACATAGGAAGTACTGTTTGCACCATTTGATGTTGTCCCAACATTTTTTTGAGACATAATACATGGGAGACATTGCGAATATGGATTTTATCAGGTAAGTGTAATTCATATGCAACTCGAGTAATCTTCTTGGTGATCTGGTATGGTCCATAAAATGTTGGGGCCAATTTTTTTTTCCTCCTTGTTTAAGAGATACCTATTTATAGGGTTGGAGTCTTACGAACACCCAGTCTCCTACTTCAAATTCTATCTCTGTCATGCGTTGATCTGTTTGTTGCATCATATGGTTTTGAGCTGTGACTAAATTATCCTTGAGTAATTTAATCATTTTTATTTTTATTTTTCTCTAGTTTGTTCCTTACTTCTGGGACATTGGTGCCGCTTAGAACCAACTCCTTCCAATTTGGAGGTTCATACCCATATAAATCTTGGAAGGGGGTCATTTTTGCGGAGGTGTGGTATGTTGTTGTACCACCATTCTGCTAGGTGTAACCATTGAGACCAGTGGTTTTTCTTATCTATTACAAAACAATGTAGACATGATTCTAAGCATTTGTTTACGAATTCAGCCTAATCATATGTTTGGGGGTGTTAAGCCGAGCTTATATTGAGTGACCTACCCACTTGTTTGAAAAATTCCCTCCAAATTTTTCCATTAAATTCCGCATCTCTATCACTGACAATGACTTTTGGGAAGCCATGTAATTTGTATATATTCTTGCAAAATATATCTGCAATTTCTTTTGTTGTGTCTGTCTTTTTTATTTCCATGAAGTGTGAAAATTTGGTTAATTGATCAACCAATACAAATATTTTGTCCTTTCCTTTCGATGGAGGTAACCCATCAATGAAGTCCATTGATATCTCTTCCTATTTCTAGTTTAGAATGTGTAGGGGGTGAAGTAACCCTAGAGTTAATTTCTCATTTTTTCCTTTGGAATTTGTCACATTCTACCACATAATGTTGGATATCTTTTTGCATCCCCTTACAGAAAAAATTATCTTCTTGCATTATAGTAATATTTGAAGAATCCCACGTGTCCTACGGTTGGTGAATCATGGGATTCCTTCATTACCTTAGCCTTGAATTTAGAGTTTGAGTTTAAATAAATCCTACCTTTATACCAAAGGATATTGTTCTTCTATTCAAACTTGGAAACATGATTGGAATTGTTAATTATAGTGCTTGTTCATGGGTCCTTACGGTATCGTTTCATATTTCATCTAAGCATTCTGGAATTGTGACTGAAATGGAGTAATAGGTAATATCCTCTTCTTTTCTGGAGAGTGCATCTACAACTATATTTTCCTTCCCCTTTTTGTGTTTTATTTCCATGTCAAAAGCAGCGATTTTTTCTATCCACTTTTGTTGTTCTGTGGACAATGTTTTTTGTTGAAGTAGGTATTAAAGACTATTGTGGTCTGTGTGGATCATGAATTTTCTCCCTAGGAGGTATTGTCACCACTTTTCTAATTCCTACATAATGGACAACATTTCCTTATCATATGTAAACTTCAATTGTTCTCGCGTGTTTAATTTCCTGCTCTCAAAAGCTATCGGGTGTTCATCTAACATTAGTACTGCTCCCAAACCATAACCTGAAGCGTAACATTCTATTGGTTTGGAGAAGTCTGGGGTAGTTATTACAGGCGTGGAGGACATAAGTCCTTTCAAAGCTTCAAAACACTCATCCACTTCTTCACTCCACTGGAATGCATTCTTTTTTAGAAGGTTGGATAAGGGTGCGGTTATGAGTGCATAATTTTGGATGAATCTTCTGTAGAATCCAGTTAGCTCGAGGAATCCCCTTAACTTGGAGATGTTAGTGGGTTTGTGTCATTCTGTGATTGATTTAATTTTTCTCTGGATCCACCTTGACTCCTTCTTTATATATTACATGACCAAGATAGTTCACTTCTTCCTTAGAAAACGTGCATTTGGACATCTTGGCATAGAACTGATTTGCTTTTAAAATAAAGAGTACTTGTTCCAGATGTACGAGATGGTCCTTCCATGTCTTTTGTAAATGAGGATGTCATCGAAAAAAACTAGTACAAACTTACTTAGGAGTGGCTGAAATAAGTTATTCATGGTTGCTTGAAATGTCGCTGGAGCTTTAGTTAACCCAAAAGGCACTACCTTAAACTCATAATTTCCTTTATGGGTCTAGAAGGTTGTTTTTGCCACATCTTCTATCCTTACTTTGATTTGATAATATCCCAATATTAAATCTAGTTTAGAGAAGTAGCTTGTGCCATGAAGGTCGTCCAACATTTCATCGATGAAGGGAATGCGGAATTTGTCTTTAATATTTATCTTATTTAGTCCTTTGTAGTCAATGCATAGACTAAATGACCCATCCTTCTTTCGTACCAATACTATTGGTGCAACATAAGTGATCCAACTTTCTGTAATCACTCCACTCTTCAGCAAGTCACAGATTAATATTTCAATCTATTTCTTATGATGGTGTAGATACCTATAGGGCTTAACATTGGTGGGGCTTGATATAGACTTGATTTCTATGACATGCTCGATCTTTCTTTTTGGTGGTAATTCCATGGGAAGATCTTCGAACACCTTTTTGTAATTTTGGATTATTCCTTGGATCTCTAGTTGACTTGGTTTATCCCCTTCTGATTTTAATAATTCCATCTCTTGGCATTGTATGACATATGCTAGTGCTCCCTTTCGAATTAACTTCTCCATTTTGTGGGATGAAACAATTTGTATGCGAGGGAGTTGGAACCCATGAAACTTGTATTTTTTTCCTTGGAGCCTAAAATTTATAAAGTGTTCTTGGTGGTTGCATGAGTAGATAATCGTGTTTGCAACCATTGAATTCCTAATACTGCATCAACTCCTCCTAAGGGTACTGCATAAAATTCCGACTCAATATTGTAGTTTTGTAATTGCAGCTTAACTTTGTGGCATTTTCCCACTTTTTCGATCTTCTCTCCATCTACGACCATTACCTTTGTGTTAGGTACTGGATATATGAAAAGGTTAATCCTATTTGAAACACTTACATCAATGAAATTATGAGTACTTCCTGTGTCGAATATGACGACAACATTGTTATATTTTATATGCCCTTTAAGTTTTAATGTCTGTGGTTGGTGTATTCCTGTTATGGCTACGATCGATATATTTGGTGTTTCTTCATCTTCTGAATCTGATGGAGGATTTTGGATGTCACATGTTTCTTCTATGTTAGATTCCTCATTTTCTGACTTTCCTTCCTCTTCTACTTCACATAGTGATATAGGTTCTTGGTGGTCTCTTTTTTCAAACATCTGTGTCTTGGGTCCCACTTCTCTCTGCAATATATACACATCCCTTCTTTCATTCATTGGACTTATAAAGTGGGTTTGTTGTCACTTCTTAGATGTGGTGACCAATATTTGGTGTTGGTTTTGGTATTTTGGATGAGCTTTCGATATTTATCATCGTTTATGTTCCATGCTTTTTTATTTTTTTCCTCAATGATTTTTGCCTTGCATCTCTCCTTGTCCAAGCTTGAGACATTTAGTAGCTCTAGTTCATCCTTGATATAGGGTTTTAGTCCATACACATAAGTTTGTAGACGTTGACTATCTGTGAGTTTCGGCACACGTGTCACTAGGGATTCCCACTCGTAGGTGTATTCATCGATGTCACTTTTATGTTGTAATCTCGTGATTCTTGTAATGAAGTAGTTTTCCTATAATTATTCAAACCTTTTTAAGAAGTTGTGTTTGTTTGGGTACACAGGGTACTCCCAAAAGACCGAACACCTTGAGCAACCGCTTCACACAAATAGATCACAGATCAACACATCGATGTTTTTCATGTGGTAAAACCCTCGAGAGGGAAACAGTCCATGGCCCTAGCCAAATAGTTACTTGGAGCAATTTATTATGCAAAAGAAAGAAAGTTACATGAGCTTCTCATAATTGATCAACTAGCCAAGGACCCTCTATGCTCTTTAAATAGAGATCATAAACCAATAGGGTGTTAAGCCACGGATCAATGGTAGGTATGATCTAAGAGAAGTTGAACCGTCGGATCACTCTATGTCTAGAACATATCATGACCGTCAGATTAGAATATTTACAAATGCTTACTAATGCATACTAAAGAAACACACTTTTACCTAACGGATATATTACACAAGTTGATCTTAACTAACTCCTAAGTGTCTAAATATCCTAGCATCCCCCCTTAAGAACAACTTGGGATAGGATTGAAGGATTTACAAAAGTGACACTATTAGGAGAAGGAAGGATGCATTAGAGCCTATCCCCCCTTAAGGACACATTCCTGAAGAACTAACATAGACCGAAGTTTAGAAAACTTCACTTCTGTAAGAGACTTGGTGAAGATGTCTACAACTTGATCATCTGTAGGGAAATAGAGAACTTCAATAACACTATCATGAACAAGATTTCTGATAAAGTGCATGTGTAGCTCAATGTGTTTGCTGCGTTGATGTAGAACTGGATCTTTGGCGTGCTTGATGGCACTTTGATTGTCACACCAAAGTGGAGTAGGCTCCTGCTGCTCAAATCCAAACTCTGAAAGGATTTGTCAAAGCCATAAAGCTTCTCGACTAGCATTAACTGCGGCTCGATATTCTGCTTCTATTGAAGAAAGAGCAAGTGCTTGTTGTTTCTTACAAGCCCAAGTGATAGGTCCAGATCCCAGACTCAAAAAATAACTTGCAGTAGAATTCCGATCATCAGGATCGCCGGCCCAATCTGAATCAGTGAAACCAACCAACAAAGGTTTCCTCCCTATACTATAATGAATCCCAAACTGAATTGTACCTCGACTATATCGAAGTATTCTTTTTGCTACTTTCCAGTGACTTTCATGAGAAGTTTGCATATAACGAGAAACACGACCAACGGCAAAGGAAAGGTCAGGATAGGAATGAGTCAAGTATAAAAGACTACTAACAAGCTGACGATACAAGGTGGCATCTACTTCAGGGGAAGTACAAGTGGAAAAAAGTTTGACTCCAGACTGGAAGGGAGAAGGGGCTGGTTTACAATCTTCTGTGTGGAAGCGACGAAGAAGGTCACAAGCATACTTAGACAGGGAAAGAAATATTCCTTCTTTGGTTTGCAGGACTTGGAGACCAAGAAAATAATGCAAATGTCCTAAGTCTGACATTTCAAAATTTTGCTTAAGACTAGATTTCACATGGGTTATAAGTTTAGGGTCACTACCAGTAAGGATAAGATCATCAACATAAAGAACAAGTATGATGAGATGGTTTCCTACTTTCTTGGTATAGACATTGGGGTCAGAATGACATCTAGAAAAACTAGTGTCAAGGAGAAAGCTATCCATTTTGGCATACCAAGCTCTAGGAGCTTACTTAAGGCCATATAAGGATTTCTTAAGGAGACAAACAAGGCTAGAGTTATCCTGAACATATCCAGGAGGTTGTTCCATGTAAATTTCCTCATGTAAATCACCATGTAAGAAGGCAGACTTGACATCCATTTGATGGACTTCCCAGTTATGTAAGGCTGCAAGGGAAAGAACAAGGCGGATGGAGTTCATTTTTTCTACAAGGGCAAAGGTTTCATTGTAGTCAATCTCTTCAACTTGGGAAAAACCTTTGGCATCTAACCTTGCCTTAAGTCTTTCAACACTTCCATCTGATGCATACTTAGTTCTATAGACCCATTTAGATCTGACAAGTTTTCTTCCTTTTGGAAGAGGAACAAGATCCCAAGTATCGTTCACCATTAAGGAACGATATTATTCATCCATAGCTGCATCCCAATCTGGATTTCTTAAAGCTTCTGCAAAAGTTTCTGGATCATGATTCTCAGAAACTTGAGCCAAAAGAGAAGAGGCTCACTGAAACTGAGAACGTGTTTGTCATTGATCTCTAGGATCACTGACAAGATCACTAGTTGCTTCACATGTTGAATGGACCCATCGAGGAAGTATTGGTGCTGGTGCAATTGGAGGAACATGAACAGGCGGAGGTGGATTTTCATCCTCACTGTCATCATCAGAAACTGGAGTTGGAAACCTGTCAAGGAACATGGAAGAAGAAGAAGAAGAAGGCACAATTGCTGAATCAGGCTCGCAGGCTAAAGATGGCACACCCGCCAAGTTAGGCTCGCAGGCCAAGAGATTTTCATCAAATTTAACATCTCTTCTAATGATTATATCATGTGAATGGGGCTGAAGAAGTTTATAACCTTTTACATCTTTAGAATATCCAACAAATATGCACTTTTCACTTTTAGGCTGCAATGCTTTCCGTTTTTCATCTGAAATGTGAGCCCATGCTTCACAACCAAACACACGAAAGTGACTTACATCTGGTTTAATTTTACTCCATGCTTCTTCCGGTGTTATACCTTGTAAAACTTTAGTGGGTGTGCAATTAACTATGTAATTTGCACAATTTATGGCCTCAGCCCAATATTGAAGACTTAGTCCCTTAGATTGGATCATACAATTAGCCATTTCTTTTAAAGTGCGGTTCTTCCGTTCAACTACACCATTTTGTTGTGGTGTATATGGAACAGTGTGTTGTTGTTGGATTCCTTGCTCAGTGCAAAAAGTAGTCAACTTGTTGTGTTATGGAGAGAAATTCCTATGGCTTGGGGTACCACAACAGACAGCTTGACTCCAGAAATCAATCATTTCCAATATGCAATAGAAATTAAATATCTAACACTAAAGGATCAGACCGCGTATGTTATTCTGGACGGTTGAAGTAGATCCCCGCTGAGCTTTCCAACTTCAGCTTGAATTGATTAATCACTTCCTCAACAACAAGTAAACAATACAAGCATACTATATATATCGGTGTTAGATCTATTCTAGCATATATAATCAACAATGTATAAGCATTTGAAATCACCCATGGATGAAATATTTATTCAAACATACATTATTGGACAGGAAAAGATATTTCTATTAATATAAAATCAGAGATTACAATGGATACAACCTTTGTTGGCACGTCTGCAAATCTGAGAAACTGAATCCCCCACTTGGGCCTCCACCACCTCAATCCTCCATCTCTCGATAGCAAGCTCACAAGCAAAAGGCAAGCTTGGGAAGAACACAAAAGTGCTCCAAGGGACAAAGGGATGCAGACTCAAGCACAAGTTCCGACAACAACGGACTATAGTTTATTTGCTCTCAATTCTCTCATATGCCTTCAATGTACCAAAGAGTTCCTTATATAGCTTTTCAAAGGGGTAATGAAAGGTCGAATCCGAGTGATCTCAAGGCATATGGAAGGCTAGGAGTCAAGTGAGTCGGATCCATGTCAAGAAAAACTCCAAAAGGATTTGGATTATGCACACATCCCGATGTACATGGATTTAGGGGTCAAACCCGCGTATATACACAATTAGGGGTTTAAAAGTCGCGTACATGAATTTTCACATGTTTATGGGGATGGTCAAGGAAACATCAAAGGACAAAAAATGGTCCAAGGGGTCTAAGGAGTCTGCAAAGGGATAGGGGAAGGCCATACAAGTGTGATTCACATGGGGTGGTAAAATCAACTATAAAAGATGCCCCCTAATGTGTGAGGTCAGAGGGGTCATACGATGGCCGAAATACATTATAATTCCATCCTAGAAGTGGAGTGATGAAGGATCCAAAATGGAAGACCAGCCACCCAATCAACATAGTACAATGATACAACTCTACACATAACTGCAAATACATATAGCAGTCCCAGATACATAAGAGTACAATGGCCATAAATAGGCATGATACAAAATATCACATAAGTGGTCATCGCCATGTACAATATACATAGATCAGAATCTCCATGATGAAGATATATAAAGGATCATGATCTCCATAATGGCTGAAGATATATAATGGATCAAAATATCCATAATGGCTGAAAATGTCTGACATATACTGGAATCAAGTCACGAGAGCTGAAATCTCATGAACACTGGCACGATAAAGGAGGTAGCATATAAGAGATGCCACCAATCTGGAAGGTCTTCTACACAAACCGCTACGAGTACATGTCCTACTATGTGAATAGAGGTGTCGAGGTCGAACATAGTAGTCCATCATCTGATCACTGGTCATAGTCGCCAATTCCGTTATGGAGAGAAATTCCTATGGCTTGGGGTACCACAACAAACAACTTGACTCCAGAAATCAATCCTTTCCAATATGCAATAGAAATTAGATATCTAACACTAAAGGATCAGAACTCGTACCTTATTCCGGACGATTGAAGTAGATCCCCGTTGAGCTTTCCAACTTCAGCTTGAATTGATTACTCACTTCCTCAACAACAAGTAAACAATACAAGCATACTATATATATCAATGTTAGATCTATTCTAGCATATATAATCAACAATGTATAAGCATTTGAAATCACCCATGGATGAAATATTCATTCAAACATACATTATTGGATAGGATAATATATTTCTATTAATATAAAATCAGAGATTACAATGGATACAACCTCTATCAACACGTCTGCGAATCCGAGAAACTGAATCCCCCACTTGGGCCTCCACCACCTCAATTCTCCATCTCTTGATAACAAGCTCACAAGCAAAAAGCAAGCTTGGGAAGAACACAAAAGTGCTCTAAGGGACAAAGGGATGCAGACTCAAGCACAAGTTCTGGAAAAAATGGACTATAGTTTCTTTGCTCTCAATTCTCTCATATGCCTTCAATGTACCAAAGAGTTCCTTATATAGCTTTTCAAAGGGGTAATGAAAGGTCGAATCCGAGCGATCTCAAGGCATATGGAAGGCCAGGAGTCAAGTGAGTCGGATCCATATCAAGGTGTTATCCCTAAAGTTGAACCTAGACTGCAGGGGTTCAAGCTTAAGGAAATCTTGTTCTCAAATGTACAAATCAATGAAATCAAACTGAGAATCAAACTGATATACAATCAAAGCTATTGGAAAAGTCACACAACTATCAATGAAATAGGCTGGTATAATTATGAAAACTATAAGTAAAATCAAACAATCATTGAAGAACTAAGCTGGTATGAAATCAAGGCTATTTGTACAGATCACACAATTATAAATGATATATGCTGGTATAATATAAGATCTATAAGAAAGTCAAAACATTATTGAAGAAATAGGCTGGTAGGTCAATCAGAGCTACAAGAGAATCAAACAGGAGCTACATAAAATAAAATCAAACATAAAGTTCAATATCAAGGTTACTATGATCATAAAGTCAAGAAGTGAAACTGCCTCTGTTTCTAGAAAATATAAGGATAATTGTATTTCACAATAAGAATTAGTGCAATGGGATTTAATGGACCATATGCATAATAAAATTATCAGAAAAACAATTCATAAAACACATAGGCAAATCATCATCATGTTCATTCAAAATAGAACCTGTTACTGAAGCTGTAGAGTGTTTATGCTACATAGACAATGCTCAAAGCTGGGCATACATAACTTCAAAAATGCCAACCCCCCAGTCCACTTTTACATTGTACAGTTCTAGAATTTATATCCAATTACATCAACTAACTATTGCTAACTTAGTTACCAACTAGTTACAAGGAATCAGAAATTATTTGCTCCTCTGCCTCTTCGATGAGGTTTGCCACCTGTAAGGTTAGTTGCTGAAATGATGATTCGATGCCTGGAAATCCGGAAACCATTGAACTTTAAAAGCCATCAAATATAAAAATAATTCTTTGTTTTTAGGTTGTCTGCCATCTGTATCATTAAATGCTTAAATGATGCTGGAAGATATTGACCAAATTATTTAATAGTCGGGAGATGATGAGATCAAATTGCTAACTCAACTCCTTGAAATCTGGAATAATTGGAAGTGCTGCCTTCAAATTCGAAATGCTCTACCACCTATACATTGCTATCCTCATGCTTGTTGTTTGCCAGAAATTTTTGAATTTGTTTTGGTAATATGTCGATCCTCTTTATTGAACTCTAAGACTTCCATTTCCTTTGCCATCAGTACTTAGTTTGAATTGTCTTCGAAATGCACACCTTTGTAAACGCATAATAATTCCCAAATTCATTTGTGTAACTCCAATCAGAATAGAGAGTTTCATCTTTAATGAATTTAAAAATGGCAATTCAGTTCAACTACCATGCCATACTGGATCAACTCCAAATGGATATGCCCCACGAACCTTTATCAACCCTGTTGTATAAGCATCCCTGCAAGAAGGATCACGACATGCATAGGCAGATGGACCAAAAATGTGGAAGGGAACTAAAAATAATTCGTTGTAGATGAGTCCACAGTATATCGAGAAGATTGCCATCATGAAAATCACATAGCGACCTCCAAAAGCCATCTCCATCATTCATCGTTTTCTCTAATAGCTGGTCAAAGACGAACTTTGCCAATTTTGGAATAACTTCTGTATCAGTATCTGATTCAAAAACAAAACCATGTCGGAGTAGAGTCTCCCTCAGAACCACGTAATTGGTAATGATACCATTGTGAACAACCAAAAATTCATTTTCATTTCCAGAAGACTGAGGATGACTGTTTCTAGGAGAAGGAGCTTCGTGGGTTGCCCAACATGTATGAGCAATCCCCACGTGGTTTGTGAATAATTCCTCCAAATCCAAGTCTGTTGCATCCACCTCTTCATAGAATGACCTGACCAACTGATCGATCTTTCCCTCCGGGCGAAACACCAAAGGGGGGAAAAATCCGTACTGGCATCCACCATCTTTGGATTCATTTATTGGGTGTGAATCAATTGAAATTCCTGGGGAGTCATAGCCTCTGTATTCAAGCCTTCTCAGGCCATTGAAGAGAAGCTCAAGGATGTATCTCCTCTCTCTGGACACACAGTAGTTTAGGTAGGAAAATATACCACACATGTTCTCACAGCCCACCAAAATAAGGACGGCCACAGAGGAAGAAGTGGGAATTCCTGAGAGATCTACAAAGCTATCAATGATTTTGCATTAGGCATTTCCACAAATAGAGTTCTAACATCAGAGGAGAAATCCCAGTGACAGAATTTAGAGGTTGGGGATGTTGAGGTAGCAATTTGAAAGTTGAAACTCTAACATATACATTTGGCATTGGTGTGGGTTTCTTGGAATTTGTCTGAGAACATGAGATCGGGGACTCGGGACCCAGGATTCAAAGCAAAATTGGGGGAAGTTATTTGAGAGCCAACTGTCCATTGCCCAATCCTCATAAGATTTACTAGACTTTTTAAACCTCTCTTCCCACTTCAAGAAATCAGAGGCTCTCCATAAAAAAGGAGCAGGTCCTTTCTCTCTTTGTAACTTTGTAACGATTCCATGTATCCACCACGGTGTGCTGCCAGAATGCCCTTCAAACTGAGTGGTCACTTTGACATTTGAATGCTGCCAGAAACTGAAATTTGCTGGACCAGATCTGATGATAACACAAGGAAAACTCCAAAAGAATTTGGATTATGCACACATCCCGATGTACACAGTTTTAGGGGTCAAACCCGCGTATATACGCGATTAAGAGTTTAAAAGTCACGCACATGAATTTTCACATGTTTATGGGGATGGTCAAGGAAACATCAAAGGACAAAAAATGGTCCAAGGGGTCTAAGGAGTCTACAGAGGGACAAGGGAAGGCCATACAAGTGTGATTCACCTGGGGTGGTAAAATTAGCTATAACATGTTGTTAACATATTCTCCTCCATTGTCAGATCTTAACTTAATAATTTGATGACCAGATTGTTTTTCAACAAGGGCCTTGTAGGCCAAGAGCATGTTAAATACTTCGCTCTTAAGTTTTAGGAAGTAAACCCAAGTGCGTCTGGTGTAGTCATCAATGAAAGTTAAGAAATATTTGAAACCAGAAAATGAAGCAGATGGAAGAGGGCCATACAAGTCACTATGCACAAGCTCCAAGGGAACCGAGGCGTGCCAAGAGGCACGTTTGTCAAAATTGTCCCGATGATGTTTTCTGAGTACACAACTGGAACAAAAACCATCCTTGCAAGATACCAGCGAAAGACCAGTCACCATATTGTCTTTACATAGTTGTTGTAATGAGTGATAATTTAAGTGACCAAATCGCTCATGCCAAAGTTTGCTCAAGTTATCACTATGAGCAACGAAAACTGAAGAAAAAGGTGATGACCCAAAGTTGTTAATTTTGTACAACTTGGTAATATCATCAACAGTTCCAGTAGCAAGGACATTTTGAGGATTTTTAAAATCCTTGATTACAACTTGGTGAGGTGTAAACATCACAGTTTTACCTTCACCTGAATGAGTAATTTGATAGACTGATAACAAATTGCAGAAATTTTTTTGGAACACATAGTACATCACTAAAATGACCATGTTCTACTGGAACTGTTCTGGATCCTACAACACTTAGAGATCTATCATCACCAACAAATATTTGTTTGGTGTTACATTCATGCATAGTAGAAAATATGGTTTTATCCTTAGCCATATGATAAGATGCTCTTGAATCAATGAGCCATTCAATTGAAGTAGAAGAAGAAGATGTAGTATAAGAGTAACCAGAAGCACAAAGTGCATGTCCATGAGAGATAGATTCTGAAGATGAATCTAGGCTGATGTGGTGCTTCTTCATTGCTGCTTCCAAGGTTCCCATCTTCTTAAAACACTTAGATTCATCATGATTATCTTTCCCACAAAAATTGCAATGACGCTCAGTATTCTTTCCTTTTTGCTTGGATCCCTTGTCATTTTTTAAAGAATGAGCTGACTGAGAAGGTTTGGGACCCTTGTTGTTTTGCTTATTATTGCGAAAATTCTGTTTCTTGGGAGGCTTGGACTTTTCTTTCTGTTGGGACAATAAGGCATTCCCAGATGTATCTGCATTGTTAATTATTTCAAGATGAATGAGCTTATTTTGCTCTCTAATTAAGGAATCAAAAAAGGATTCAAGGCTAGGCTCTTGATAGCTAGCTGCAGTCAAGGATTCTTTCATGGAGTAGAATGTAGATACAAAAATAGAATATGTGGGTCCAAGTTTTGAAAGAATATGATAAATACATTGTTTGTCTTCTTTCTTAATCTTGCATTCTGCACATAATAGTCTAAGAGTTTTATACTTCGATAAAT
>LPNX010876582.1:253114-389813 GCA_001517045.1 Pseudotsuga menziesii
AAATGCATAAAAAATAATTTGGATTCAAGGAAAGAAACTCATTCTCAAGTTGATGACCCCGAATTTCATTGTGTTTACCAAACACAGATTCCAACTTTTCCCAAGCGAGATTAGGTTCATCAATTCCAGATATGTGGAATCGCAAATCAGTAGAGATTGTCATCCCAATGAATCCACGAGCTTCATCACATCTATTTTCCCATTTAATTTTCTTATCATCATCAGTGGGTTCTGTTTCTTTCCTTGAGGTTATCCTGAAAAATCCCCTACTTCGCAGAACATCCTCCATACGAGAATTCCATGAGAAATAGTTAGAACTTGTAAGTATAATATCACAAGGGGCGGCCATACTATAAAATAATGGTTGAAAGAATAGAAATTAACTATCTGAAAGAACTCGAAAAAATATGTGGTTTTAAAAAAAACGGCACTTAAAACTGATTCTGGATGATGAAGTTATGCTTGATCAAAGAAAAAGTTGAAGATGTCCCCAATAGTGACATGGCAGATATTAACTTGACCAACTAAAAAATAATCCCCCTCTTCCCAAGATCAACCTTGACAATCATTTTTACAATAAAGTTGCTTTGAAGTGAATCACTTTTGTAGAATAAGTGATGTTCACTTTAACAATAATGTGACTTTTAAATAGTGCGGCAATAAATTAAAAGACTTAAGTGACTCACTTTTATTTTATTTTATTTATGTAAGATGCACTTTTACAATAAAGTAACTTGAAAATAGAAATTGCAGGCACTAAACAGTAGCTTAATAAAAATTGAACTTAAGGCCTATTAAGTAACAAAGCAACTTTGGACCAAGTGAGATAAGTTTAAAAGGTACGTAAAATAATGGAAAGAGGAAGGGTTCTTATTTTTTTTAAACTCTTCTCTCTCGTTCTCCGTGCTTGCTTTTTTTTCCTGCAAATCACAAAAAAAAACAAAAAACAAAAAACAAAAAAAAAAATTTCCACACAATGGGGTTAAATCTTGGTTAGCTTACCCGAAAAGTCTACATTTTCAAGTTTTCTCGTTGTTTCTGATTTTCCATGATCGCACAAGGTGCACGGCAAAGAGTATACGTAGCCGAAAAGACAAGAAAAAAAAAATTTCCCTTACTGTTTCTGATTCGCTGCGATCGCGCAAGGTGCACGGCAAAGAGCATATGTAGTCAGGGAAGGAAACAGTATGAAACTAAAACAAAAAAGATCTAATAATAAACTAATAAAATATGAGAGATTTACAAAAAACAAATCCGTCACTGTAACATTATACCTTCAGATTTGCTGAAATGGGTGTTTCTGGAGCAAACGAAAACGGTTTTCGGTGAAACGAAAACTATTTCCCAATGGAAATGGTGCTTTGGATGCAATGGAATATCTCCCATAGGCCACAAAGGCATAGAAAATATAGAACTAGAAACCCTTTCAGAGTTTCAGCAACACCGGTTCCAGATCTTGATCAAAACCGAAAGCGGCTCTTCATAAAAGCTTTGATACCATGTTCGGGTACACAGGGTACTCCCAAAAGACCGAACACCTTGAGAAACTGCTTCACACAAACAGATCACAGATCAACACATCGATGTTTGTCACGTGGTTAAAACCCTCGAGAGGGAAACAGTCCACGGCCTGTCACGTCCCCGACCATCACCCCAGCGAAGAGGACGCAATGAACACCAATGCAACCGGGAAAACAGCCCCATGAACACGGACAGATCAAACAATGCTGAAATTAAAAGCAAGCTTAACATCATGCATACTAAGATGCAAAACATTCAACAAAGATGCATAATCAGATGCACAATCCATCATACAAGGATTTCATCATCCATCAACATATAGCAGAAGCAAACACGTATACATTCCAGCATTCACTTGATCATCATAATTCATAAAAACAATAGATTAAATTGCGGAGAGGAAACAGTCAGCAGCACTTATCTTTTGATGGAGAATTCACCCCGCAACCAGCTACATCGCTGCAACGTTCCACCCAACCATAGGCCAGCATGCTCATCAATCTCTCAGCAACGCTGCCACCCCTGAGCTGGGCATGATTCCTTAAGGAATAAGGGACAATGCAGGCTTACACATAGCCAAGGGACACAATCAGCAAACCAACACCGCTGGGTTTATCAGGCCATCAACAAACCGGCCAAGCCAACACAGTCCGAATACCAACCACTGCATACACGCAACAGAACAATCTCTTCATGGCCCTGTGAAGAAAGCGAAGACAACCGACAGGTGACAGTCCCAACCAACAGGTGAAACATAGCTCAAGCCATAAGACAACTCAGAGTTTTTCTTGGCCCTAGCGTGGCCAAAACAACTCAGCTGCAACCCAAAACCAGGGTACTTCAGTAGCCACAAACACACAATGAATGATAGCAACAATCCACAGTCCCAAAACAGGGAAAACTCAGCCAACAGTTGTGGAAATCAATAGCCCACAGCACACACAATTCCTCAAGGTAACGGCTGGGTGACTTACACAGTCTCAAACAAAGGAGAAGCCAACTCCCAGCGTGGACAGAGGAAAAATCAACCAACGGATCTGGAAATCCACAATGGCCCAAAACAAAATTGAACACCACAGCCAACAAAACGTAGGGAAGACAACCGTTCCAAATCGAAATCAGTGAGCACGGCTCACGACATGGGAAAACAACTCAAACGGCCTGCGCATGAGGGAAACTTACACCAAACTGCAAAACACAGAGGAAAACATACCCGATTCCACTCCGTGGAAGAACGTGAATGACCACCGATAAGCAACTCCTCTCCTGGCTGCGTGAGATCCAGTAGAACCACTGCCTGTGTGCGAGGATGAGCAAGACTTCCGCTCCTGCATGAGAGTGAACAGCTCCACTCAGGCGCGCGGATGGATGACCAACATGAGGAAAGTGAGCAGACCACAGAGAGCATGCGTAGTGGAGAGTGCATGAGGATAACAGCACCGACCTCTACGTGAGGAAGATGAACATACACCCTGAATGCCTAGTAGTGGAGGGAGTGGAGAGTGTGAATGCCTCCTCTACCCCCATGTGACATGAAGAGGAAGGATCCACTGGTGGAGTGGGCACGTGGGCAAGGACTGACAGTCCTGCCACAACCACCACCACCCAGCAATAACTGCCCCAACTAACTCCACAAGCATTGAAGAGGTTGGATGATACAAGGGAAGGTGGCAAAACACAACAAGGTAGAAACAAATGGTTTTTTCCCCCATAGACCAAGGTTTGACATCCCCCACCCCTTATCCTTTGGAATCATGCTCGTTTCATTCAACATTGCATTGCTGCAGCTAGTTGTGGTTTGTTTTTAATTGATGTGCATGTTTACATGATGCCAAATTATAATGTGCCACATAGCACAATAGACCATCGGCAACTATCCCTATTGCCGAAACATACACAATCGAATCGATGGTGGGGCTTTTGCCTTTAGCTCCTCACCATGGTTAATTACATTATATACATCATGCAAATGGGGTCAAAACTGGGACGTTACATTCCCCTCCCCCTTGGAATAACACCGTCCTCGATGTTCCATTACATATATACAATACATATACAATTGCACATCAAAATTTCAAAACTTTGCAGATCTGTCCCACGTTCAATCATCTAATTTGAACGTTCATGACCAAGCCCCTCAGCTTCCATGGACTTGTCCTACGGGTTCTCAGCTTCCAGCTGATCCCGAAGTCTAGGAACTTTGCGGCTATTGCCTTCATCATGTTCCATCATTGGGCAGTCCCGGCATAAATGATGTCCTCCGCATCTCCAGCATCTCACCAGCTGCTTCATATTTACCTGCTCAATTTCCTTTGAGTCTTCATGCCTGGACCGTTTCTTATCGGGTCGCTTGGACGAATGTCCCATCACTGATCCACCTTCCTTTCCTTTGCCGATTGCCCCCAGAAGGCTTTTCACCTCCTTTTGCAAACCAATAGAGTCTTGCAAAATCTGGTGGTTCATTTCACTCTGCCTTTTCTGTAACTTGAGCATCTCCCCAAGATTCTCTTGGGTCTTCGCAATCATTTGAAGGAGACTTTCAGCTAAGTCCAACAACTTTTGATCTGCTTCCATATTCAATGTGCACCACCGGGTTTCACTTTTCTCACCTATGAAATGTACCATTGAAATCTTATCAGACCAAGCATAATATAGACATTAAAATCAGTCAGTTAATTACCCAATTGGCATGACAGTCCAAGTCTCATCAAGGAAACTTTCATATTTTTCATGCCTTCCCCAACATGCACATGAGGTCATTCATGTCCATCCTTGGGCAGGGAATTAACCACTCTAGCATTCACATTTTTCCTTCAAAAACACACATTCCATTTTCAATCATACATGCATTCAACAATCTTTTGTTTTCGTAATGCATAAATATATATGTATATAAAATCAAAAGGCAAGAGAGAGCAGCAAGAGTTTTTCCCTCTTTGTTTTGTTCCTTTCTGGAACCCACACCACTACGGTGGCTTTTCATGCTCTCAGCCTCTTTCACTTTACCGTGAATGCTGGACCAATCCTTCTTGGTCATGACACTTAGTGTCTTCGGTCCCTTCTAGACCTCTAAACCATGGAGTCTCTCCACATGGTTTGTCTCAACTGCTAGGGAACTCACGGTCTCACTAGCACCTTTTCCATTGCCACTCACTCTGAGCTTTCCAGGACAGTCACATGTCCACATGCACCCCTAGGATGCTCTCATAGTCCTCGCTTCTAGCGATACCTATATCCAAACATTGAATAGATTCACATGTTTTGTTTATTCTCATCAGTTTTTATCTTATTCTAGAGATAAAACATCATAACCAATCATATACACATGTTCATTCATAAGCAAAATAATCCAATACTTATATGTATTGTGCGTTTCCTCACTGGTCCACGGGATCCTGCTTTGCTTTGCAAGCCTTGGGATCGCCTATGGACTTGGATGTTAGGTCATCATGCAGGCTACTTCACAACATCCTTTAATTCATGCCTAGCCAGTACATCCTCATGTCAACTGGGCTTGGAACTTTACCATGACCATTTCCAGGTCTAGATCTACTATGGATCCTTAGGCATATCACAACCCAACATACCCTTACTCCGCAACCCCTCACAACAACCATTTACCATTTATCTTTAGGGTGCAACACCCAGTTGCATATATTTAGCCTGTCAACACAAGCAATACAAGCAATACAAGCAAACTCATCAGCGTTATTGCTCTAAAACTGTAATCACATTTCATATCATTCACTATCAAGTATTGAGACACCAGGATTGCACCCATTCCCTAGGGTGTAATCAATACTGAAAACCCTTTCATGACTCAACATCGGAAAAGTGTGCACTCTTTCCCGGTGTGTGCCATGTAGGCCCCATTCATACTCAAGCAATCGGTCATCATGGAAATAAATTCAAAACATGTTCTGCATATGGAATTTTAATAATTTAACATGCATATTCTTAGCAAGAGTCACAGAACACTTATCCATTTGCCGTCGCAGTATGCCTTTTATGTATATTAGGCACAATCAAGCCATCAAGGAGTTGGGAAAGGATAAATGCTAAGCTAGTGAGCTCATTGCAGAGCTAGGAACACCTACACCAAAACTATCCTAACTTCTAAGACACCCAGACACACCCAGCACAAGGAATCAGTCCCTTCTCTGCTACACAATCCCTTAGGCCCTGCATTTCCTTCCAGTGCTATCCCGGGGTTGTGGAGAAGAAAGCTAGCCCTCTAGCTCTGTCTGTGTGGTTTCCAATTACCAGGTTTAAGCAAACCAAGCCCTCATCCCTGCTCCCAACACAGTCCGTATCCACACATGTCTTACCGACATAACTTATACCATCTCACTCATGTTACTACCGAGCATGTAGTGCAGATGAGACATTTCCAAAATGCTCAATGGCGTTTCACCCGAAACCCATTTCCAAGGGAAAACCTTCCCATGAAGTTTGGCTTTTGCAGGCCATCACACATGATCTTCCTGCAGTGTGTATCCCTGACACATTCATCAAATAGCCAAACAGTCAATCATTACCTGATAATACAATCCAAAATGATTGTTCCATAACCAAGCAATGACATTAGTAATCAAATTCATTAGGAATTTGCAATTCCATCTACTACAGAAATTGACTTGCTCAATTGTGGGTCTCTTGTAAGAAGCACTACTATTCCTATTACAATTTTATGCTTACTAACATAACATGAATACCCACTTACCATGCGTCTTCCTGACACAATATTACACAAGCCAACAATGATTAGTAGTCGTCAGCAATTCCTTTAAATTCGAAATTCACAATTCAAATTTAACAATCCATTATGCATACCAACTATTTTCACAACCATGAGACTCTTCTCATAAAGTTTGGCTCTTTTACATGGTAGATTCTGGCATTGGTCAGGGTCTTACCTCTCACTACCATGCTTGAAATAATCTACCTGAAACCTGAGTTTCAATCAACCAAACACAATCTTGTTCAAGCCAATAGTGACTAGTAGTTAGCAATTTCTTAAATTTGAAATTCACAATTCAAATTTAACAAGCTCTTTCACATGGTAGATTCTGGCATTGGTCAGGGTCTTACCTCTCACTGCCATGCTCGAAATAATCTACCTAAAACATGAGCTTCAATCAACCAAACACTTGGTAAGTCTGGATGCATATAACTTTTTCATTGCTACAACCATCACTGAAGCATTTTCAGAATTTATAAAATTCAAATACTTCTAGCTGTTAGTCACATCAGTATTATCAAAGCTCATTTACTTCATGCAATCATTATCATACTAATATTTGCAAGGCATAGTCACATCATTCATGCAATTAAATGAAGTGTTTAGATACTCCTTACTTCACAAGCGTATCATTCATACCACCTTGCTCTTCCATAGAGCATTTCTGGAAACCAATTGCTCATGACTATCCTGCATTCATAACAACCTCTGAAATGGTTCCTGAATTGTCATCAATTCATCATTTCAATCATTAGTTATTCATAATATCACATGCATTCATCTTAATGCATTCAACATACCATGCATGGCCTAACCATGTCCACTTCATATAGGATGCATTATTATAATCAATATCATCGACATATATAGGTATGACACCTTTCTATATTCCCACATCCACATGGTATGAGGTCTCTTACCTTTACCATTCCATGGAATTTGTCATAAGCAAACTCTTACCTGCATGGGTCGTACTTACACCCTTGCCATGACCAACTTAGTTGGTCCTTTGCAAGAGATTGCAGAATTCGCTCTCCAACTTTTGTTATGGACTTGTTGCCTCATCCCTTTCTTCATAGGGTTCCTGGTCACATTCATTAGCATCAGCAACATATTCATCCGGGTCCATGTCATCGTTGGTCTTTCCACTAATGACAACATCAAAGCAATGATTATCATTAGTGGGTTATTATAGATGTATAATCTTTAGTATCCTATGTATGCAAAGCATATTCTCATGCATTTCATGCATAAAACTCAAGAAATGTAGTTATAATCAGCAAGATAGGTTTTTAATGAAAACTTCCCTTTCAAATCCCTCATCTTTGCATGGAATTCCTCTTCCACACAACAGCTGGTTGACTTCATAGTCCTTGCTACCCCTAGGCATGCAACTTTCCAGGTTTGTCCATTTGATAGCAGTGGCCATCATTAGCACTTTGCTACTCCATGCTCAGATTCTGGTGTCTTACCCTTGTTTCCCACTGGATAATCTTTCCAACGCCTATCCACATGCTTCATTCCGACCTCGGATGTGAAAACCACATCACTTCTAAAAAAATGAAGACTTCCACCAAATATTTGCATTTTTACACACCACTGCATTTCGACTGGGTGCCTATTTCAGCCACCTGTGAATCCACTGAAAGACTATTGAAAAATCCTGCTGAAAAATAGTCAAAGTCTGCTGGAGAATCCCATTGGAAAAACTCAAATTTTTCCTTTGAAAAATCGGATCTCGTTTCATCTAATCTTCCGTAGAATCAGCTCTCAAAACCACTAACTCCTCCGCTGTTTCGGATCCCCAAATGACTAACTTCTTTCGTCGTTTTCAGGCCTCATTCAACTATCTGCCCGTCATTTCGGCTCCCATTTCAACTAAATCATTCCGACGTTTCGGCGGTCGAAACCACTACTCTTTCCGCCGCTTGATCGACTCAGCTTTACTCTTTTCATCAGCGAAACAACTTCATCCGCAGCCGCAACGGTGGCCCAACATCCTCACTCTCCTTCCGATCAGCGGTCCAATCTCCTTTGGTACCTGATCGGCGTCGGAAGTCTTTCTTATCGAAAGACTTAGTTCCTTCCGCTTCCGCAATGGCGGCACAGGAAACACTATCCCTGCCGATGATTCCTACTAGCAGAAACCACCAACGCTGCTGCATTGACGCTTTAGTCTTTTCGTCAGCCGCAATGGCGGACTTGTCCAACGTTAAGTTCTTCCGTGGTGTCGGCGACCCCAACACCTATTTTCTACCGATGGACGCTGAACACTTAGCCCAAATTTTCAAAATATTTGCTCCTTGTCGGCTTATTTCACCCAATGGCATCGGCTCAATTTTCTCCTATCTGTCGGCGACTTAATCCCTTCCACAGCCACAACGGCGGAACATCAAACCTCTGTCTTCTTCCGATCGATGAACTAATTCTTTGACCGACGTCGGATGTCTTTTCTCATCGGAAGTCTAGTGACTTTGGTTTCCGCAATGGCGGCACACCAAACAACTATTTCTTCCGATTTTCGATTGGCGGCTGTTTACTTAGAAAAAATTTCAAATTCCAGCGTCGACAGTCTTTCCACATCGGAAGCCTAGTGCCTTTGTCTTCCGTAATGGCGGATGCTCATAGAACTTTATTCTTCTAATGGCCAACGACTTTCTATACTTAGAAAAATATTAAACTTTCGGCGTCGACGATCAGAGGACTTTTCAGTCGGGCGTCTAGTCATTTATCCACCCGCAATGGTGGGCGTTCGAACAGCTAAATTGTTCCGATGACCTTCGAGCACTTAGAGAATTTTCCCACGATTTTTCCTTCAAACTACTCTCCGTCGGCACGCCTTCGTCTAACTCTTCCGCTACGGCGGAAGTCTTTTCCGCTAAGTGCTCCGATGGCTCAAACACTTTAAATTTTTATTTTTTTTTCCCAAATTTTCCCTCCGTTGGCAATCGAATCCATTGCTGCATCGGCGTTTTAGTCCTTTCGTCAGCCGCAACGTCGGACGGGAAACCACTAAAGTCTTTCGATACATCGGAAGTCTGTTCCCCTTTAGTGCTCCGATGCTCCGACTGTTCAGGCACTTAGATAATTTTTGGAAGTTTCCTTCCATCAAACTCTGATCTCTGCTGGGAAGAATGAAGTCCTGCCTCTGTCACTGCATCCCTCATGGCCCATAGAGGCCCACTGTTGCAACCTTTGCTCTGATACCACTCTGTCACGTCCCCGACCATCACCCTGGCGAAGAGGACGCGACGAACACCAATGCAACCGGGCAAACAACCCCATGAACACGGACAGATCAAACAATGCTGAAATTAAAAGCAAGCTTAACAGCATGCATACTAAGATGCAAAACATTCAACAAAGATGCATAATCAGATGCACAATCCATCATACAAGGATTTCATCATCCATCAACATACAGCGGAAGCAAACACACATACATTCCAGCATTCACTTGTTCATCATAATTCATAAAAACAATAGATTAAATTGCGGAGAGGAAACAGTCAGCAGCACTTATCTTTTGATGGAGAATTCACCCCGCAACTAGCTACGTCGCTGCAACGTTCCACCCAACCATAGGCCAGCATGCTCATCAATCTCTCAGCAACGTTTCCACCCCCGAGCTAGGCATGATTCCTCAAGGAATAAGGGACAATGCAGGCTTACACATAGCCAAGGGACACAATCAGCAAACCAACACCGTTGGGTTTATCAGGCCATCAACAAACCGGCCAAGCCAACACAGTCCGAAGACCAACCACTGCATACACGCAATAGAACAATCTCTTCACGGCCCTGTGAAGAAGGAAAAGACAACCGACAGGTGACAATCCCAACCAACAGGTGAAACACAGCTCAAGCCATAAGACAACTCAGAGTTGTTCTTGGCCCTAGCGTGGCCAAAACAACTCAGCTGCAACCCAAAACCAGGGTACTTCAGCAACCACAAACACACAATGAATGATAGCAGCAATCCACAGTCCCAAAATAGGGAAAACTCAGCCAACAGTTGTGGAAATCAATAGCCCACAGCACACATAATTCCTCAAGGTAACGGCTGGGTGACTTACACAGTCTCAAACAAAGGAGAAGCCAACTCCCAGCGTGGACAGAGGAAAACTCAACCAACAGATCTGGAAATCCACAATGTCCCAAAACAAAATTGAACACCACAGCCAACAAAACGCAGGGAAGACAACCGTCCCAAATCGAAATCAGTGAGCACAGCTCACGACATGGGAAAACGACTCCAACGGCCTGTGTGTGAGGGAAACTTGCACCAAACCGCAAAACACAAAGGAAAACATACCTGATTCCACTCTGTGGAAGAACGTGAATGACCACCGATAAGCAGCTCCTCTCCTGGCTGCGTGAGATCCAACAGAACCACTTCCTATGCGCGAGGATGAGCAAGACTTCCACTCATGCGTGAGAGTGAACAACTCCACTCAGGCACGAGGATGGACGACCAACATGAGGAAAGTGAGCAGACCACAGAGAGCATGCGTAGTGGAGAGTGCGTGAGGATAACAGCACCGACCTCTGCGTGAGGAAGATGAACAGACACCCGAAATGCCTAGCAGTGGAGGGAGTGGAGAGTGTGAATGCCTCCTCTACCCCCATGCGACGTGAAGAGGAAGGATCCGCTGGTGGAGTGGGCACGTGGGCAAGGACTGACAGTCCTGCCACAACCACCACCACCCAGTAATAACTGCCCCAACTAACTCCATAAGCTTTGAAGAGGTTGGATGATACAAGGGAAGGTGGCAAAACACAACAAGGTAGCAACACATGGGTTTTTCTCCCATAGACCAAGGTTTGACATCCCCCACCCCTTATCCTTTGGAATCATGCCCGTTTCGTTCAACGTTGCACTGCCGCAGCTGGTTGTGGTTTGTTTTTAATTGATGTGCGTGTTTACATGATGCCAAATTATAATGTGCCACATAGCATGATAGACCATCGGCAACTATCCCTATTGCCGAAACATACAAAATCGAATCGATGGTGGGGATTTTGCCTTTAGCTCCTCACCATGGTTAATTACATTATATACATCATGCAAACGGGGTCAAAACAGGGACGTTACACGGCCCTAGCCAAATAGCTACTTGGAGCAATTTATTCTGCAAAAGAAAGAAAGTTACATGAGATTCTCATAATCGATCAACTAGCTAAGGACCCTATGCTCTTTAAATAGAGATCATAGACCAATCAGGTGTTAAGCCACGGATCAATGGTAGGTATGATCTAAGAGAAGTTGAACCGTCAGATCACTCTATGTCTAGAACATATCGTGACCGTCGGATTTGAATATTTACAAATGCATACTAATGCCTACTAAAGAAACACACTTTTACGTAACGGATATATTACACAAGTTGATCTTAACTAACTCCTAAGTGTCTAAATATCCTAACAGTGTTTAAACGTGTTCCAGTGGAGCGTAGTTTTCCATGTTGTAAACTTCCACCACATATACTAGTTATATGCCTGACCTTATAGTTGCATTGAGGCATACTTTATCATTTCTTCTATGGATATGATATTGTGTATGGAGAAAAAATATTATTCCTTGTTGATCCACGCAACGCTCTGTTTTGTTTCGCCATCAAATTTTGGCAATTATAACTTGGGATTCATTTGATATCTGCCTATTGGTGGCCTTCGCAGAGAGAACAATTGTACAATATTTGGGGATGATTGTGATCGGTATCTTCTTGTAGGATTTCCCCTTTAGGTGGAATTGTCTCATGATGTTTAGTATTTGTTGAACTTGAGGATGGTTTCTCTTTCCCTAATGCATTTCCATATTTTGTGATGAGTTTTGCATCTTGAAACCACATGATTTTGCTTAACCTGGTTTCAAAAACTAATGCTATATCTCTTCTTACTCGCTCCATCTCCCATGATACAACTTCATTGACTTCCTTTTTTACGCTATCTAATAATTCTTCTTTGCCTTTGTGTAGCTCTGCTTCAATTTGCACAACAGAATGTCAACCCAAAATCTAACACCTTGCATGTCTGAAATTCGACACTTATCTGTCGCCTTTTCGACACATACACTTTTATTTTCCGTCGATGGCATAACGTCGGATCTTTGACATGCGACTAATGTGGGCCGAAGACCCGATAGACCATTGTGTCGCATATTCGATCGTATTTCCTTCCAAAGTTCCAATCAAAATTGCATAAACCATCAAAAATTTGACGTCCTCCAACCCTTGAAGCGTCGGCCATCTGACGGACAGAAGTGTCGGAGGAATGGCGCTGCCGTCGGTATTTTTAGCCACCAAGTGTCAGCTAACCAATGCCATCTGACATTGGAAGAGTCGGCCTTTCGACGTGGTCTGACACTTTAACCATCGGTCAACCGAAGGGTGTAAGCATCGGAGTCATGCCACGACCGTCGGATGTGTTTATCGGAGTGTCGAACGCACGTCGGAAAAGCGACACCTGTCGATGGATTTAAAAAAAAATCCAAAGATTAACTATGAGTTCATGCTCATATATTTTGTCTCTTGTAGGAACCAACACATAATATTCCTACGGTGTGTCCTCTTGAAAAAAATCTAAATCAACCAAAGCAGCCTTCAAAATTCATTAGCAAAACCTAAATCTAAAATTGAAATTCTAAAATTTCAACTGTCTTCCACAAAGAATTAGAATTGTAGTTAACTGTAAGCTTGTTTATTGCATATCCAGGATCTCTCTATTATCAGTTTCCTAAATAGCTAAATTCTTTTTGTATGAGTCACAATAAAGTTGAAAAAATAGTATAAAGGGTGTTTTACATCATGGGTGGCCAAAAAGGCCTGGTACAATATATATGTATTTCCAATGCATTCAAAGCTGTAATCCACACCGCCATCCACCATGTCTCTTATCACCTGCCAAAGTGTTTATCTTCCCATGATCTTTGTAGCTAATAGGTGTTAGAGAGATGACTATTATATACAAGCATAATCTGAGCTTTGAGCTAACTGTGTTAGAGAGATAGTTATTATATACAACCATAATCTAAAGTAGCAGTACCTCTTGAATGGGCTTCTCGTGCTCTTTTGGTTTGATGCAGTCTGTCACTCCCAGGGTTTTGGCTGCAGTGTATGTAATGCAAACAGTGAAACCCTTTATCTAAGGGATGCGAACATTATATATTTTGGTATATCTAACTGATAGTGCATTCTGTTCCTGAATAATTACTTCCATAGAAATTTCATGCTACTATCCTAGTGAGTTAGGCTCATAAATTGTGGTCAGCGATTACATTTCCATCAACAAATAAAATATTAAGGGTAACTTGCCTCGAACATTTGCTTGACTGAGCAGGGTTGAACTTTCAGTCAGAAGCAACATTTCTAACAAGCATACTACCTCTTTTGCTTATGTAAGACAATTCAAGATGACAAATTGAGTATCCTAAAGAATACGTAAGGAAGACTTCTAATAGTTTTCTTAAATTTCTTTGTTTTTGAATGATGGACAACAAAACAGTATCCAGCACACTTGAGTCCTCACAGGACTAGTGAAATGTATATTTTTATTTATTCCTTGGGAATATCAAATATAGTGATTTTAAAACACATCTCAGAGAACAAAGAAATCATGGATCTGATATAAATCTAAGTTAATAAAAAATCCTTTTACCTTTTAGTATAAATATGATTCATGAGTCCTAACTAAAGAATTAAAAGACACTTATGGGAAATTGACCTCAACTTGGCAACTGTTAAAATTGACCCTGACTGAACTATCTTAAATGTTGTTTCATATAAATCCCCAAAAAAAGTAAAAACAATACTAAGTTTAAACTTGCAATACCTTACTCTCATGCAGAAGCTGTTCATGATGTCCTTGTCCAAGGTTTCATGATTCAAGTCTTCATATGATGAAGAATAAAAGACATACATGATGAGCTTCCAATGCTCACAATTCAACAAGGAAAGACATTATATTTGTGTGTAAAAATAACGATCAAAATAGCCATCGCAGGGAAAATTATTATAGTATGGGGAAGCTTTATTGATTTTCAAAGAAAGGTTATTATATATTTCTAAAACATATTAGATTGTGTTAATCCATGCTCAACATAAATATAGTCAATTGGAAGGAAAGTTAACTTTAGAATTTTATAACTTGTCTTTTAATCCATTATTGCAACAAGTTATAAAACTTAGCAAATAAAGTTTCATGTTTATCAAAATAGATATACCTTTCCTTCCACCGCTCAAGGTTCACTTGTAGGTTCTATGTTTATTTCGGGGAAAACTTGATTTCCGTCTCAGTTAGCCAATCTTGAATATCCTACCTTGAAGGTTTCCATGATATATCCATATTTTCTTCTATAAAAATTTCATTATGTCATGGCAATAGAACCTATTGTTGGCAACAAAGTGAGACCCTAGGTTTAGTGAGCATGCCCATGTATTTTCAATATCCTAGACATGGTAAATCTCACCCTGGACAATAATGAACATTAGAAAGACATATTTAACTAATTAAGACAATTGTTGAAATTTAGTGTTAGGTTAGGATTTGATATAAGAAAATTAAAATTTTATACTTTAATGCATAACACAAAACTAAAAATGAGCTAGATACAGAACAATACTGCAGTAATAAATTCAAAACATAATTTTTGTCTCTTTCAACTTTGACACTCCAATGGTCATTATGTTAAAGTTGGTCCTCGAGATACAATTTTTCAATTGCAATGTACATAAACTAAACAATAAGAATAGAAATAGTATCATGTAAAACAAACTAACAACTAAAGAACAACGATAATGAACTATAACAATGTTGGTTTAGATCTAGTTTGGATATTCCTTATACTCAGATACTTTTAGGGTAACATATTGTCATTGAAAGCACAAGTCACCAAAGGATCAGATGGCATACCTTGTGAGAGAGATAAAAGATAGATTGTAGTAGGTTAAAGGTTAGGCTGCAATAAATGGCAGGCCTTTAGGATAGTCCTAAATCAAGCAAGATAGATTCTCCTTCAAATGAACAAAGGCATCCTTAATCCATACACGTAGAGACACTCTTTAATGGAATCAACTTGTTGCAATAGGCATGACAAAGGTAAGGTATACTTAGTAGTTTAAATAAGGATGCAATCCCCTTCAATACAGTCCACAGAAGGTCACGAAAAATAGTCCAACAAGATCACACCCATCCTTAGAAACCCAAAAAGAAGTCACTCCCATACTTTATAATGGCATTAGGTTCATGACTAAATTCAGTGAACAACAACAAGGTGACAGCCTACTCCAATGAGCATCAACAGAGTCACGGACTGCTCTAATGAGTAGCGGCAAGGTCAAGGGTCAAAATTGGGAAGCCAACAAGGTCATGACTAGCAGTAAGAAGGTACTGTTCAACCCTTAGTTTCCACAAGGAGGTTATGACCTGGTCAAAAGAAGCAACAGGAAGGTTGACCCAAATCAAGAGGTCATGGGACAATGAAAACCCAACTAAGTGTCACCAAGATAGTCACGGCCCAACCCTAAGGGAATCAAAGAGTTAAAAACCTAGCAAGATAAGAGCTACACACTCACAACTTAGAAGGAGAAGGGTTACAAAGTCAGGGCCCAACCCTAATGGCATCAAACAGCTCATGGCCCAGTAAGAGAAGAGTTACACAGTCACATCCCAACAGGATAAGCGTTACATAGTCACATACCAGCAGGAGAAGGGTTACATAGTCACAACCCAACAAAAGATATTCAAGACAGTAACGACCTGGTCAAGGAGAAACAACAAACCCTTAAAGTATTACCTTAATCATATCTCCAATCTTCTTGTCAAGACACATACCAAACGAAATTCAATACTTGGATTAAGCCTTCTAGAAGGGTTAATCCATTAACCCCTAGATTTTAGGTTTTTTACCAAACATAACATAAAATAATGTTAGGTTGACTTAGAATAGGGTACTAATGGTCAAGTGGTCATACAAAATAAAACAATAAATTTAAGTTGACTTGAGATACTGTACCAATGGTCAAATGGTATTACAAAATAAAAACAATAAAGTTAAGTCATCATACCAAAGGTGTTCATGGTACCACATACAACACCTTGAAGGTGACCTGAGCCAAGGTGTTATTTGAAGGTGAATTGTTAAGATAGAAATCCACACCTTGTAAACAAACCATTATGGATTCCTAGTGTTTAAAGGGGTGAAGCTTAATGGTACAACAACCCATTGGCCAAAGGTAGCTCCTAAATGACACTATCGAGGGACACACTAAATGTATTTAGTTCAATTATTTTAGATGCATTTAATATCTCTTAGTCACCAAGTGTGAAGACCCTTTTCATTTAGGGCTTAACACAACCACAACTCAACTTAAGATGGGATGCAAACAAGTCACTTCCAGAGAGGTAAGGTCAAATCATCCCTGACCTACTTATAAGAGGTTACCATAATTCATATTAAGGTTGAGGGAGAACATCATAGTCCATATCCCATAGTTGTACTGTTTGGTCATATGAACATGTATGCCTATCCATTTGAAAATTTGTAAAGAAAGTAAACTAAATCAAATAATGACTCCAGCTAGATGCATATGACCATAAATCCCAATCACACCATAAATCAACACTCTATAGACTTGCTGCACCACAATGAACATAGTCTTCATTCCCTTCTATCTTTAGTAACTCTTCACGTATAAACACAAAAAAGGAATCAATTGACCTGTGAATACTAGTGGGCAATATGCTCTACAGTGTTGAAAATTTAGAAATTATTTCAAAATAAAATCAACAAAACATAATTACTCCAATACCTGGATTATGACATCCCACCACTTGACCATGCTATCATCACCTGTTGAAAGTAATGAAGTTTGTCCTATGAAGAATACCTCACCAATCCAATAAATGGAGACATCCATTACAAAACTAGTGGTTAAAGGAAATGTTGATCCTTTGAATAGTTCCTTCCATCTTAGCTACAATATGCTATTGAATCATATACATT
Source organism: Pseudotsuga menziesii (assembly GCA_001517045.1). Taxonomy (NCBI): domain Eukaryota; kingdom Viridiplantae; phylum Streptophyta; class Pinopsida; order Pinales; family Pinaceae; genus Pseudotsuga; species Pseudotsuga menziesii. The sequence continues at coordinate 270,379 of LPNX010876582.1, forward strand.
ACAAGGACGGTGGCATAGAGACAGTTGAAATAATATTTCTACAAGTTCTAGTTTGATCGTGAGCTTCCCATTCTTCATAAATGTGTGAAGGATCTAGGGGAACAATAGATGATGGGTATGGTCTTGTTGGAAAAGATTGATTTAAAAGTTAATGAGTGGATCTCACCTGTACATGAAGTGATTCATGGAAAAAATGTTAGGACTTTGCTTATCAAAATGGATCAAACATGAAAAAATTCAACATAGGAAAATAAGGAAATGTAGGACACTGTGTATTAGATTAGAGTCCATAATCCAACAAACCGTGGCAATTTAACAATGCAAAATGAATAAGCATTTGATGAATGCATGGTTAGGTTCCTGAAGAGGAATCTAATCCTTGGGATTTATGAAAAGATTTTAGCTCTATGACTGTCATGGAGAAGATTATGGATACTAAATATAAGGTTTCTCTCATATACCTAAAGTTCTTTTGTGCAGAATTCGAAAACGCCTAAATCTAGCAACATACTTAGTATTGAGCTGACAAAAAGAGATTCTTTTGACATTTTTTACTCATGCCAATATTTTTAATTTTTGACCTCATATTTAAATAAATGGATGCATATGCAACTAAATTCTTGTGACAAGAATTGTTTATTATTTTGATTTTCTGAGTCTTAATCCTAGAGTTCAAGTTTTCCATCCCAAGGCCAGTATTTAGTCCATCACTTCTCTAAGTCATGTCTAGTTCTCAATGTCAATTTGTAATGACAAAAAAATAGTATGAACGAATTTAGGTTCCCACGTTCAAATTTTAGGGGTCAACTCACTTGAGATCCATCGGTATGTATCATATGAAAATATAGAAAAATGAAGACAAGTCACTTGGTAGAAAAGATATTGAGGAAGAAAAATGTTACACTTTTCAGTTGCATGGATTTGTTGGAGGATTTTGAGGTTCTCATGCATCCCACAAGAGGTGTTATCCCAATGTGATACCACCGTTATCCCATAACCTAAAATGTAATGGAATTTTTTTAAAGGTTATTCAAAGTAAATTTTTGGGGAATCCAACATTCCACCTCAAAACATAGGAGCAAAGAAATCATGGAGTGTGGTTTCTAAGTTAAGCTGGTTCAAGAAGTAGAGTTTAAATGAAAGTTTTTGTTAGTTTGTGAGAGTGGGTATTATTGGGATTGAACCTAACACCCAAGAATGTACATAGGTCTACAATGAAAAATATTTCACACCGATGCATCAGATCAATATCTAGAACAATGTTGCAAATATCTCCAATTTCTCCCAATATTTCCAAAACTTTATTGAGCTTTAAAGTTTTCTATTGTTCCTGATGTTTTTGGTATTTTCTGTGTTTTTTAGTTCCAAAATTATGCATGCTGATATTTTCTGAGTTTTTCAGGTCCAATTTTATGCCTACTAATATTTTTCCCGACATTTTCCCTAATATTTCCAATATGTGTATATCTGGGCCATCAGTGATATATCCCAAGATGAAAATTGCAACATTGATCTGGAAAAATATTTGTAGCTAGGGATGCAATTTGGTAAGGGTGGTTGAAAATTGAATTATGGGTTTGAAGCCATTTTGGAAAGCATTTATCTTTCAAGAGAAACTAGAGAAAAAAATCCAAATATGTGGAGAGGTGCACAATGTGAAATGCTAAAGCCCTATGACCTTCTTTCTCACCAGGAATGTGTTTCGAGTGCCTCTATGCACTTCATAAACACTTGTCAGGTTGTTTCAACAGATATATTTTTCAAAGCAGAATTTTCTTGTTTTGGAACAACTCCAAACTTTTTGGTTTAATGATGAACCTAACAATGTAGAAATGTCAAGGATGTCAAAAGACCCCTGCCTAACTTGTAGAATGTTTACATAGTCTATATTCTTGCCTCTAGTGATTGTTTTTCGCCTCTATGTATGGTAATCATCATCATCAACTAAATGTATGTGTGTGCACATGCATAAATACCCAATACACAGCTCAATCAAACAAAAGAAAACATATTTATACCTTGATTTCTGGATCTTCACACTGTATTCTTATGCTCTACCTTTCAAAACATCATTCAACATACTTCATTTTTTGTCCTGTTGCAATAGTTTCAAGTTAGGACCCATCAAATATATTTATTTTTGTTTATGAAAATAACAAAAACAATCTAAATAAATACAATTCTATTACAATGTAAATTACAATACTATTCAACTATTCAAGTAAATTAATTGTTAAGAATATATCACCTGATAAAACATGGATAACAAAAAATACTATGTCTATAAGGCCATTGATCTAATCAAAACTCCATTTCTTGCCTCTTAAATATGGAAATGTTTCTCAACGCTATCTGTAACAAGTTCCAATGGAGGAGTCAAATAGCAATAGTGAAAATTACATAGTAAAAATATAGAAATAGATGTTTTTTAATGTATTCTTCCTTACCATTCATTGAGCTCCTCTCTGTTTCGAGAATAATTTAATATTCTCTACTAAACAGGACAAACCACATGAAGGTGGAAGCTCTTATGGCCCCTCCCCCCCTCACATCACTCTCAACTCCCCAAACCCAATGCCTATACTTGCAAATAACAATTTATTTCACTATTTCACAAAGCAAATAACAATGCATCTACAATGCAAATTATTTCACTCAATAGTTGAAAAATGCTTTCATTAAATCATTCTTTAAAACATTCATTAAACCATTCAATCATTCAACAGCTGAAAAAACCATTCATTAACTCATTCATTAAAACATTAATTTAGTCAATGGCAGAAAAAAAAAAAATCAGTAAACAATTCAGTAAAGCATCCATTCATATTATATTTCAAATTTACAAAAAGTTTTAGAGTGGTCAATTTATAAAAGTCCTGTGTGGATATTCCGTGGCCTTGGAGTCCTGTGTTTCCAAAATTTTCCATTCACCCCATTGCAATGTCAGACCTTTCTTTGAGAGTCTGTCTGCCTCCTTATTTCGCTTCCTGTAAACATGAGTGAAAGAGATTGATTCAAAGAATGAGAGAGAATGGGTTGTCTCTTCAAATAATGCATCTAGAGAAGCAGTTCTACATTTCTGTATCTTATTCATCCAGTTTGTAACCACCATTGAGTCACCATATACTTGTAACTGTCTGCAATTTCTTTCATTGGCAAAACAGAGAAGTAATTTCAATGTCATGAGTTCTGCATAGTCGTTGGTTCCAGTTCCTAGGCCCAAAGAAATTTGAAAACAATGACTTTGATTTAGATATAAGCATGCACCTCCTAAGTTTGTGCACCGAATGCACCTCCATCCAATTTCTAGATCTCCAGAGTGGTCGATGGCACTTTGCGCTGTGAAAGAGTATTGCGGAAGAAGTGATGTTAAACTAGTTTCAACTTCTAGCTCTGGACCCATTGTTTCTTGTAGAAGGATGACTTATGGTGATAGAACCTCCATCATCCTTTTTAGGGAAATATTTTTCTAGGTGCTTGCCAAACCCCTGCAGTTTAGGGAGACAAATTTCATTTGGGCGCCCCATCTGGGGTTTGCACTGCTCTAAGTGCCCCAAAAATGGTTGTTTGTCTGCCACTTGCTTGATCCCTGAGCGCCATGCTCTGGGCCGTAGAGAGGTGAGATGGTCTTCCTCTCCCTTTCCCTTTGGATGTGATCTTGGCATTTACCCCTAGTCCTTTTGTAGGGTTTTTTGGTTTTTGAGGGATTGGAACGTCCCTTGAACGAAGGTGGAAACAAATAGAGGAGGACTAAGTGGGCGAGTCATTTTTTATGGTGGAAGGGGAGGCTGCCTGGTTTGAATTGGAGGTACTTTTGAATGCGGGGGAGGAGGTGCCGTTTTTTGGGGGAGGGTGACTGTTTGTGATAAGGGTAGGAAAATATTTTTCCTCATTCAAAGATAAATCATTCAGATGATTTCTAAGGGAAGAAGTGTTCATACCCGGTGGGGGAGATGCGATCGGATGCTATTCCGTCTGTTGAGGAGGCCCTTCTGCTGCTACTGCTCCCACTCTTTCTGGTTGATCCAATGGTTGTTTTGTGCCCTCCGACCTGAGAGGATTTTCATCTGAAGCTGTGTTCGGATCAGTTTCTTTGGAGCTCGGGGCCTCTGTTCGCCTAACCCACTTCCTTTTTCCAGTTGTTGAGGGAAAAAAGTTTGGGCAGTTTCTTTCCAAATGTCTTGTTTCATGACATTTGTGGCATTGAAACGGGAGCCCTTCATAGTCCAACAGCTGTCTTTTTTTCTTGTTTTTCCATACAAAATTAAAGGCTTTCGGAAGACTGGTTCTGATGTTCAAAGAGACTGGGATCCTGGCTATCTTTTTTATTTTTGTCTGTTGAAATGAGAGGTCCACTTCAATGAAAGTCCCCAGCTCTTTCCCGATTTCACTAAGTGAGGTCGGGTTCTAGAATTCCAATGGTAGTCCTGGCAGGCGAACCCAGACTAGTATTGTATCCAGTTGCTTTGTTTCCGCATCGAACAAGGGGGTCCACTACTTTAGCTGAAACGGGGTTTTCCCATATGTCTAGACTCTGATGTGTATGAGGTTTGGATCCTCTCTGCATCTGAACCGAAATCCGAACCATCCCTTTGCAAGCGCATTAATAACTGGGCCTTCACCTTGAAGCCCTGTCCAATTTCTCCTGGCCCATTCCTTCATTTTCCCCAGGGTGGGGTTTCTTCCTCTGATTTTCTCGACTAGGGCTAATCCGTCCATCTCCAGTGCTTATTCCATGCTGCACCCGACTCCACAAATTAGGTTAAAATCTCTTATAGAGGGATTTAAACACTAGTTATTTCATTTCTTGGAGGTGATTTGGGTGCCTTCGTCTTCTGGGGTGGAGTTCGCGTTCGAGATTCCGTCCAATTATTCAGCGGCTTCTCCTGTACGTGCTCCCTGTGACACTGAAGGATCGATTTCCCTGTTTGGTGTTCCTTGTGGTTCCGCCTAGGGAATTTTGATAAAAAGGGTTGTTGCAGCTGTGCTCGGAGGTTGGATGGAGTGGAATAATGAGTACGGGCCTCCTCCTAAGGCCGGATTCAATGGTCGTGCTGCGAACACACCTAGCAGCTCTTCATCTGGTGGAGAAACCAGAACCCTGCTCTCGCTTCCAGCTGTGAAATTTTCCAGCGTGTTCTGCACTGTGTCCGGGGACGGTATACCGGTAATTTCCGGTGAGGAGAAGATGTTGAGCTCTTGCTGCCACGGGTCAACAGAGTTATCTGCCATGTCTATCGGACCTACTCCCAAATTCACAAAAACCTCCAAATCGAACTGACTGTCCAAAATGAAAACCTTTCATTTCTTATTATATATTATTATATATTATATCTATTTTATTATTATTTTATATTATATGTATTTTATTTTTAATTATTTTTTTATAAAAAAATCTATACCGCCCGTCGGATATCCGACGCGTCAGTGTCGGATAACCGTCGGTTTTTCTTTCGCAGACGTCGACAATCCGACCCTGGTAGTGTTGGTTCCCCATCAGATATCCGACGCGTCAGTGTCGGATAACCGCCAGTTTTGCTTTCATAGATGTCGAAGATCCGACCCTATTAGTGTCGGTTCCCCGACACCACCAGGGTCGGAAATCCGACTCACGCATGTCGGATATTCGACGGCTCTATAAATATTCTATTATCAGCATTCTGATGATTGATTGTTGTCTGACACATCCTTGCGAAATGCCGAATGACGTCGGATTCTAACGTCGGAATTTGGGTTCAAATACTACTGTGTTGGTCAAGCCTTGAGTGTAACCCTTCAATATTTTTAGAATCTTGGACTTGATTTTTCTCCAAAATATCCATTTGATCCTTGATTTATTTCATCTCTAACATATTTCTCATGCACAGAGGAATTTTGATATATAAAGGTGAGAATATATATATATATATATAAGTTGGGAAAAAAATATAAAATTAATTATTATATAATAATATTATTATTTATTATTATTCTAAAAAAAATCTTTATTAATTGGAATTTGTAAATGTGTGCAAGTTGGTAGACGAGTGTAGGTGGATGTGCTGGAAAAGGGAGCAGGTATTGTGACATAGGATGGTGCAGATGGTGAGCAAGCACTCGGTGGAGGGCGATGAGTAGTGGGGAGGAGGCGTAGAGGACGAGAGGACTCTGCTAGAAAGCTGTGCCACGTGAAGGAGGATTGGATGCTAGCTATAGAGGTGGGTAGGAGGAGCGACGGGGAGGGAATGCAGTAGGAAGGTGCACACAGAAGGCTAGGGAAGCTACGAGGGCATGCAACAGGGGAGCATGGGAGGGAGGTGTGGTCATTGGATGGAGAGGGAGAAGGTGGACGAGGACGGGGTATGGTGCACTGGTTGATCATGTGAGGGAGGATGGTGGGTGGTTAGAGTTAGTGAATGAACTCGAGGAACATGCCGAGAACAATGAAGAATGGAGCAGGAGATAGGTGGGGAGGAAATGAATGGAGATATAGAAAGTACCAAGGAGGCGGCACAAATCTGATACCACTTGGAGTCAACTGATTTTTGAACCCACAAATGAATCGAATACGCCACGAAATAATAATTGATATATTAGAAAGATGATCTAACAATAAGAGATAACATACCTTGTATAGGCCTAAACACATTGTTTCAATAAAAAGGTGTGACCCTACATAATATTACATTTAATATTTAAAATATGTGTTCTTAAATACTTAGATACATAAAAATCCTCCCATCCTAACCTACGTCTGCATCCTCCCTATCCTTCTTCTACTAGTACATAAGTGGATGACGGCTTCATCGATCGGACCACATAAGAACCTGAGAGTGATAGCGTCGACTAAACAATGTTAGGATATTTAGACACTTAGGAGTTAGTTAAGATCAAATTGTTATAATATATCCATTAGGAAAAATGTGTTTCTTTAGTATGCATTTGTAAATATCTAATACAACGATCACGATATGTTCTAGACATAGAGTGATCCGACAGTTCATATTCTCTTAGATCATAACTACCCTTGATATGTGTCTTAACACCCAATTGATCCATGATATCTATTTAAAGAGCATGGAGGGTCATTGGCTAGTTGATCGATTATGAGAAGCTCATTTGTAACTTTCTTTCTTTTGCATAATAAATTGCCTCAAGTAGCTATTTGGATGGGGTCGTGGAGTGTTTCTCTTTTGAGGGTTTAAACCACATGAAAAACATCGGTGTTTTGATCTGTGATCTATTTGTGCGAGTGGTTTCTCTACTTGTTTGGTCTTTTGGGAGTACCCTTTGTACTCGAACATGGTATTAGAGAGTTTATGAAGTCACTTTCGTTGATGATCTAGATCTTGAACTGACGTTGCTGAAGATTTGAAAGGTTTTCTGTGACTGATTATTTTCATTCATTTATGGGCTATGGGAGGTGTTTCATTGCATCCGGAGTGTCGTTTCCATTGGAAAATAGTTTTAGTTTTATCGAAAAAGGTTTTTTTTTCCCTAGATACAGCCATTTCATCTGATCTGGAGGTATAATGTTATAGTGATGTTTTTTTTTAATTTCTCATATTTTATCATATTTTTTATTAGATTTAGTTATTTATTTTGGTGTTGGATTGTCTCCTTCCCTATATGTGTAAGCTCTTTGTTGTGCACCTTGTGTGATCACGGTAAATCAGAAACACTAAGGAAAGGGTTTTTCTCTACTACTTATGCTCTTGACGTGCACCTTGTGTTATCGCGGTGAATCAAAAATAGAGAGAAAACACATACATTCCAGGAAAGCTAACGAGTTCTAACCCCAAAAGTGTGGCAAAGTTTTTTTTGTTGTGTTTTTTCTTCGGTTTATGTGAAGTAATTTGCAGGAAAAGAAGCAAGCACAGACATTGAGACAAAAGAGTTAAAAAAAAACATTCCTCCTTTCCATTTTTTATGCACCTTTTAATATTGGCTCACTTGGTTAAAAATTTCTTTATTAATTAAAAGGTCTTGAGTTCAAGCCTTGGTAGTTACTTTTCTAAAAGTGCATACAATTTCTATTTTTTAAGTTACTTTATTGTAAAAGTGCACCTCACTTAAATTATAAAAGAGAGTCACTTAAAGTCTTTTAGTTTAGGTAGCATTATTAGCTCATACATATTGGAATGTTTATCACTGTAGATACATCTAGGAAATCCTTATTGGAACAATAGAAAAAAAATTCCAAGCCTCCCAAGAAACAAAATCCTTGCAATAATAAGCCAAACAAGGGTCCCAAACCATCTCAGTCGGCTCATTCTTTCAAAAATGACAAAGGAGCCAAGCCAAAAGGAAACAAGAATCAGCTTCAATGCAACTATTATGAGAAAGACAATTGTGATGGATCTAAGTGTTTCAATACTATGGGAACCTTAGAAGCAACAATGAATAAGCACGATAGAAGCCTTGATTCATCTTCAGAATCTACATCTCATGGCCATGCACTTTACTCTTTTGGTTATTCTTATACTGCATCTTCTTCTTCTACCTAAAATGGGTGTCTCATTGATTCTCAAGAATCTTATCATATGGCTAAGGATCAAACCATATTTTCTACTATACCTGAATGTAACACCAAAAAAATATTTATTGGTGATGACAGATCTCTAACTTTTGTAGGATCTTGAACAATTTCAGTAGATAATGGTCTTTTTAGTGATGTGCTGTGTGTTCTAGTAATTTCCTACAATTTGTTGTCAGTCTATCAAATCACTCATTCTGGTGAAGGTAAAATTGTAACGTTTACACCTCACAAAATTGTAATCAAGGATTTTAAATATCCTCAACATGTCCTAGCTACCATAATTGTTGATGATATTACTAGGTTTTACAAATTTAACAACTTTGGGTCATCACCTTCTCCTTCAGTTTTCGTTGCTCATAGTGATGACTTGAGCAAACTTTGACATGATAAATTTGGACACTTAAATTATTGCTCACTACAACAACGATGTAAAGGTAATATGGTGACATGTATTCCTATGGTATCTTACTACGATGGTGTTTTATTTGGTTGTGTACTCAGAAAACAACATCGGGACATTTTTAACAAATGTGCCTCTTGCCACACCTCAATTTCCTTGGAGCTTGTGCATAGAGACTTGTGTGATTCTCTTCCATTTGCTTCATTTTATGGTTTCAAATATTTCTTAAATTCCATTGATGATTACTCCAGACACACTTGGGTTTATTTCCTAAAACTTAAGAGCAAAGTATTTAACATGTTCTTGGCCTACAAGGCCCTTGTTAAAAAAAAGATGGTCATCAAATTATTAAGTTAATATCTAATAATGGAGGAGAATATGTTAACAACAAGTTCACTACTTTCTGCACTGAACAAGGAATCCAACAACAACACATTGTTCCATATGCGCCATAACAAATTGGTGTAGCTAAACTAAAGAACCACACTTTAAAAGGAATGGCTAATTGTATGATCCAAGCTAAGGGACTACGTCTTCAATTTTGGGCTGAAGCCATAAATTGTGCAAATAAAATATTAAATCGCACCCCCACTAAGGCTTTACAAGGTATCACACTGGAAGAAGCATGGAGTAAAATTAAACCAGATGTAAGTCACTTGTGAGTGTTTGGTAGTAAAGCATGGGATCACATTCTAGATGAAAAAAGGAAAGCATTGCAACCTAAAAGTGAAAAGTGCATATTTTGTTGGTATTCTGAAGATGTAACAGGTTATATACTTCTTCAGCCACATTCTCATGATATAATCATTAGAAGAGATGTTAAATTTGATGAAAATATATTGGCATGCAATCCTAACTCGGAATTTATGCCATCTTTGGTGTCCGAGCCTGATTAGGCGCTTGTTCCTTCTTCTACTTCCAACTTCCTTGACAAATTTCAAACTCCATTTTCTGATGATCACAGTGAGGTTGAAAATCCACATTCGCATGCTTATTTTCCTCTAGTTGCACCAGCACAATTGCTTCCTAAATGGGATTGTTCAAAATGTGAAGCACCTGGTGATCTTACAGGTGATCCTAGAGATCAACATTGAACATGTTCTTAGTTCCAGCGAGCCTCTTCTCTTTTGGCTCAATTTCCATAGAACCATGATCCAGAGACTTTTGCAGAAGCTTTAGGGAATCCATATTGGAATGCAGATATGGATAAAAAATATCATTCTATAATAGCGAAAGATACTTGGGTTCTTGTTCCTATTCCAAAAGGAATAAAACTAGTTAAATGTAAATGGGTCTATAGATCTGAGTATTTATCATATGGAAGTGTTGAAAGACTTAAGGAAAGGTTATTTGCCAAAGTTTTTTCCCAAGTTGAAGGGATTGACTACAATGAAACCTTCTCTTCTGTCTCAAAAATGATCTCCATCTGCCTTTTTCTTTCCCTTGCAGCCTTACATAAATGGAAAGTCCATCGAATGGATGTCAAACCTGCATTTGTACATGGTGATTTATAGGAGGAAATTACATAGAACAACCTCCTAGATATGTTCAGAATTACTCTAGCCTTGTATATCAGCTTAAGAAATATTTATATGGCCTTAAACAAGTTCCTCGAGCTTGGTATGCCAAAATGGATAGATTTAAATTCCAATAAAAACAACCTAAGGCTCAAGCGATGTTGGTGTAAATATGTCATGTCTTGGTTAAAGATGTCGGGGATTGACGAAAAAAGTCACATTGCAAAATAATGATGATTTAAAAAAATATATTACTTCAAAGTTCAAAGAGGAGTTGTGGTGTGATGAAAATTTGGAGGATGAAATAAAATTAAGATATTACAAGGAGGGTATTAACCCCAACATTGAATATCTTAATTATGTTTATGTTTTAACTAGCATAAAGAAGAAGATGCACAAGCTAAATAAGAACTAACTCTCATGAACTACATAGTGAAACATGGTGTTAAACCTTTCCTAAAGATTTCTGGACTAAAAGGATATGCCATCTTTGTGACACTATGAGTGTTGAGGATGGAAAGCACTTCCTCTTAGATTTCCATCCAGACACCACATATGATCTCAATTTCAAAAAATGTGTTACAATACAAACTTGCCCAACCTTATATATCATCAAAATTATAGTAATTTAGGAATGCTCCTCTCGAAGCTTTTTGAGCACATAAGTAAAAATTTAAATAAAACCAAGTAGTTCCTTAATTTTCTTTCTTAAGGTTCGGTAGACCAAAATTGGTCTAAATGGACGTTAATTACCATCATCATCATTATCGTCATCAACAATAAATAAATAAAATTAATATATACACAGGTGAAATTATAAACAATATATCATTAAAATTACACACAATAATATAAAAATAAACCATTCACTTTAAAAAATTGATTTTTATGTTATAGATCAAATTTAAGTTGACATATCATCATACAACGATAAATAACTTGTCGAGGAGTGGCACGACTCTGATACCACTTGGAGTGAACTGATTTTTGAACCCACACATGAATCGAATAAGCCACGAAATAATGATTTATATATTAGAATGATGATCTTACAATAAGAGATAACATACCTTGTATAGGCCTAAACACATTGTTTCAATAAAAAGGTGTGACGCTACATAATATTACATTTAATATTTAAAATATGTGCTCTTAAATACTTAGATACATAAAAATCCTCCCATCCTAACCTATGTCTGCATCCTCCCTATCCTTCTTCTACTAGTATAGAAGTGGATGACGACTTCATCGATCGAACCACATAAGAACTTGAGACTGATAATGTCGACTGAACAATGTTAGGATATTTAGACACTTAGGAGTTAGTTAAGATCAACTTGTTATAATATATCTGTTAGGAAAAATGTGTTTCTTTAGTATGCATTTGTAAATATTTAATACGACAGTCACGATATGTTATAGACATAGAGTGATCCGACGGTTCATCTTCTCTTAGATCATAACTACCTTTGATATGTGTCTTAACACCCAATTGGTCAATGATATCTATTTAAAGAGCATGGAGGGTCATTGCCTAGTTGATCGATTATGAGAAGCTCATTTGTAACTTTCTTTCTTTTGCATAATAAACTAACTCAAGTAGCTATTTGGCTGGGGTCGGGGAGTGTTTCCCTTTTGAGGGTTTAAACCATGTGAAAACATGGGTGTTTTGATCTGTGATATGTTTGTGTGAGTGGTTTCTCTAGTTGTTCGGTATTTTGGGAGTACCCTTTGTACCTGAACATGGTATCAGAGAGTTTATGAAGTTGCTTTCGTTGATTATCTAGATCTTCAACTGATGTTGCTGAATATTTGAAAGGTTTATGTAACTGTTTTTTCCGTTCATTTATGGGCTATGGGAGGTGTTACATTGCATCTAGAATGTCGTTTCCATTCGAAATTAGTTTTATTTTGATCGAAAAAGGTTTTTTCCCCAGATATGACCATTTCATCTAATCTGAAGGTATAATGTTACAATGATGTTTTTTTTAATTTCTCATATTTTATCAGATTTATCATAAGATCTAGTTATTTATTTTAGTGTTGGATTGTCTCCTTCCTTATCCCATAAGATCTTTGTTTTGCACCTTGCGCGATCACGAAAAATAAAAAAGACAAAGGAAAAGATTTTTCTCTACTACTTATGCTCCTTGACATGCACCTTGTGTTATCGTGGTGAATTAAAAACAGAGAGAAAACACATACATTCCAGGAAATCTAACGAGTTCTAACCCCAAAAGTGTGGCAAAGTTTTTTTTGTTGTGTTTTTACTTCGGTTTATGTGAAGTAATTTGTAGGAAAAGAAGCAAGCACAGACATTGAGACAAAAGAGTAAAAAAAAAAATCTTCCTCCTTTCCATCTTTTATGTCCTTTTAATATTGGCTCACTTGGTTAAAAGTTGTTTTATTAATTAAAAGGTCTTGAGTTCAAGCCTTGTTAGTTACTTTTCTAAAAGTGCATACAATTTCTATTTTTTAAGTTACTTTATTGTAAAAGTGCACCTCACTTAAATTATAAAAGGGAGTCACTTAAAGTCTTTTAGTTTTTGTTGCAATATTTGAAGCAACATCCGTGTAAAAGTGAATTTCACTTTTTTTACAAAAATGATTCACATAAAGCAACTTTATTGTAAAGTGAGTTTAAAAGGTTAATCTTGGGAAGACGAGGGGGTGGGGGTGTTTTTTCTCAGTTGGTCAATTCTCTATTTTCCACGTCACTTTTGGGGTCATCTTCAACATTTTTTTATCAAGCATAACTTCCTCATCCAGAGTCAGTTTTTAGTGCTATTTTTTTTACAAATAGCATTTTTTCATTTTTTAGGTTCCAGACCATTGGTTTTTGTTTTTACAACCATTATTTTACAATATGGATGCCTCTTGTGATATTCTACTTACCAGTTCAGACTACTTCTTTTGTAAATATCGTATGGAGGATGTCCTACGAAGTAGGAGACTTTACAAAATTACCTCGGGGAAAGAAAAAGAACCCACCGATGATGATAAGAAAATAAAGTGGGAAAATAAATGAGATTAACCTTGTGGTTTGATAGGGATGTCGATCTCTACTGATTTTCAATTCCACCTATATGGAATTGATGAACCAGATAAAGCTTGGGACAAGTTGGAAGTTTTGTTTGGTAAACAAAATGAAATTCGAGGTATTCAAATTGAAAATGAGTTGATTTCTTTAAATCCAAGTGATTTTTTCTGCATTCAAGATTATTTATCTAAGTACAAAACTATTAGAATCTTATGTGCATAATGAAAAAATAAAAGGGAAGACAAGCAATGCATTTATCATATTCTTTCCAAACTTGGACCTGCATATTTTGTCTTTGTATCTACATTATACTACATGAAAGAATCCTTGGATCCAACTAGCTATATAATGCCTACTATTGAATCCTTTTGTGATTCCTTGATTAGATAGCATGATAAGCTCATACATCTTGGAATGATTATCACTGCAAATACATCTAGGAAAGCCTTATTGGAACAATAGAAAAAAATTCCAAGCCCCCCAAGAAACAAAATCCTTGCAATAATAAGCCAAACAAGTGTCCCAAACCATCTCAGTCAGCTCATTCTTTCAAAAATAACAAAGGATCCAAGCCAAAAGGAAAGAAGACTCAGCATCAATGCAACTATTATGAGAAAGACAATTGTGATGGATCTAAGCGTTTCAAGAATATGGAAACCTTAGAAGCAACAATGAATAAACCTGACAGAAGCCTTGACTCGTCTTCAGAATCTACATCTCATGGCCATGCACTTTACTCTTTTGGTTATTCTCATACTGCATCTTCTTCTTCTACCTCAAATGGGTGTCTCATTGATTCTCAAGAATATTATCATATGGCTAAGGATCAAGCCATATTTTCTACTATTCCTGAATGTAAAACCAAACAAATATTTATTGGTGATGACAGATCTCCAACTTTTGTAGGATCTCGAACAATTTCAGTAGATAATGGTCATTTTAGTGATGTACTATGTGTTCCAGTAATTTCCTACAATTTGTTGTCAGTCTATCAAATCACTCATTCTGGTGAAGGTAAAATTGTAATGTTTACACCTCACAAATTTGTAATCAAGGATTTTAAAGATCCTCAACATGTCCTAGCCACCAGAATTGTTGATGATATTACTAGGTTGTACAAATTTAAAAACTTTGGGTCATCACCTTTTCCTTCAGTTTTCGTTGCTCATAATGATGACTTGAGCAAACTTTGGCATGAGAAATTTGGACACTTAAATTATTGCTCACTGCAACAACTATGTAAAGGTAATATGGTGACAGGTCTTCCGATGGTATCTTGACGGGATGGTATTTGTTATGATTGTTTACTCAGGAAAACATCATCAAGATAGTTTTGACAAACGTGCCTCTTCGCACACCTCAGTTCCCTTGGAGCTTGTGCATATAGACTTGTGTGGTCCTCTTCCATTTGCTTCATTTTATGGTTTCAAATATTTCTTAACTTCCATTGATGATTAATCCAGACACACTTGGGTTTATTTTGTAAAACTTAAGAGAGAAGTATTTAACATGTTCTTGTCCTACAAGGCTCTTGTTAAAAAACAATATGGTCATCAAATTCTTAAGTTAAGATCTAACAATGGAGGAGAATATGTTAAAAACGAGTTCACTACTTTCTGCACTGAACAAGGAATCCAACAACAACACATTGTTCCATATGCACCATAGCAAAGTGGTGTAGCTAAACTAAAGAACCATAGTTTAAAAGAAATGGCTAATTGTATGGTCCAAGCTAAGGGACTGCGTCTTCAATTTTGGGTTGAAGCCATAAATTGTGCAAATTACATAGTAAATTGCATCCCCACTAAGGCTTTACAAGGTATCACACTGGAAGAAGCATGGAGTAAAATTAAACCAGATGTAAGTCACTTCTGTGTGTTTGGTAGTGAAGCATGGGATCACATTCCAGATGAAAAACAGATAGCAATGCAACCTAAAAATGAAAAGTGCATATTTTGTTGGTATTCTGAAGATGCAACGGGTTATATACTTCTTCATCCACATTATCATGATATAATCATTAGAAGAGATGTTAAATTTGATGAAAATATATTGGCCCTTAATCTTAACTCAAAATTTGTGCCATATTTGGTGTCCGAGCCTGATTCGGCACTTGTGCCTTCTTCTACTTCCAACTTCCTTGAAAAATTTCAAACTCCATTTTCTGATGATCACAATGAGGATGAAAATCCACCTTCGCATGCTCATTTTCCTCTAGTTTCACCAGCACAATTGCTTCCTCAATGGGATTGTTCAAAATTTGAAGCACCACGTGATCTTACCGGTGATCCTAGAGATCAACGTCGAACATGTTCTCAGTTCCAGTGAGCCTCTTTTATTTTGGCTCAATTTCCATAGAATCATGATCCAGATACTTTTGCAGAAGCTTCATGGAATCCATATTGGAATGCAGCTATGGATAAACAATATCATTTTTTAATGGCAAACGATACTTAAGATATTGTTCCTCTTCCAAAAGGAATAAAACTAGTCAAATGTAAATGGGTCTATAGAACTAAGTATTTATCATATAGAAGTGTTGAAATACTTAAGGAAAGGTTAGTTGCCAAAGGTTTTTGCCAAGTTGAAGGGATTGACTACAATGAAACATTTTCTCCTTTCTCAAAAAATGAACTCCATCTGCCTTTTTCTTTCCCTTACAGCCTTACATAAATGGGAAGTCCATCGAATGTATGTCAAGCCTACATTTGTACATGGTGATTTACAGGAGGAAATTTACATGGAACAACCTCTTAGATATGTTCAAAATTACTCTAGCCTTGTATGTCGACTTAAGAAATCCTTATATGGCCTTAAACGAGTTCGTCGATATTGGTATTCCAAAATGGATAGATTTAAATTCCAATAAAAACAACCTAAGGCTCTAGCGAGGTTGGCGTAAATATGTCATGTCTTGGTTAAAGATGTCGGGGATTGATGAAAAATGTCACATTGCAAAATAATGATGATTTTAAAAAATATATTACTTCAAAGTTCAAAGAGGAGTTGTGGTGTGATGAAAATTTGGAGGATGAAATAAAATTAAGATATTACAAGGAGGCAATTAACCCCAATCTTGAATATCTTAATTATCTTTATGTTTTAACTAGCATAAAGAAGAAGATGCACAAGCTAAATAAGAACTAACTCTCATGAACTACATAGTGAAACATGGTGTTAAACCTTTCCTAAAGATTTATGGACTAAAAGGATATGCCATCTTTGTGACACCATGAGTGTTGAGGATGGAAAGCACTTCCTCTTAGATTTCCATGCAGACACCACATATGATCTCAATTTCAAAAAAATTGTTACAATACAAACTTGTCCAACCTTATATCTCATCAAAATTATAGTAATTTAGGAATGCTCTTCTTCAAGCTTTTTGAGCACATAAATAAAAATTTAAAGAAAACCAAGTAGTTCCCTACTTTTCTTTCTTAAGGTTCGATAAACCAAAATTGGTCTAAATGGACGTTAATTACTATCATCATCATTATCGCCATCATAAATAAATAAAATTAATATATACACACATAAAATTATAAACAATATATCATCAAAATTACACACGATAATATAAAAATAAACCATTCAATTTAAAAAATTGATTTATGTTATAGATCAAATTTAAATTGACATATAATCAAACAACAATAAATAACTTAAAAATAATAATCATATATTGATCTTAGAATATGAATTTTATAGATTTACTTCTATAATTGAACATTAAAACAATTATCAATATAATTAAAACATACAAAAAAAACACTAAAAGCTATACTAACTATATCTATGAAATTATAATGTAAGAAACAATAAATCTGAGTCCTATCTATAATGATCCTGTCTACTGTAGAAATAAATAGTAGGGGCAACCCAAAAAATGGAGTATAAGAGCGTACAGAGTTCCACTAACTGTGCATGCTGCAAATGGACAATACAATATGAAAAAATAAAGGAAGAGAAAAGAAAATATGCCCAATAGAGTAATGAAGCCGACTTCCATCTTCCGGTCACCCATTTTTACATTTGTCAACTGCTTGGGATCGGTGTGGATTCACCTCGAGCTTCTCTACAAGGAAGTAAAATTTATACCCGACCATTTGCACCGATCGGATGACCTGGTTCGCGTGAGCTGTCACATCGGGCATTGCTGGTCGTCCGATCGGTGCAAATGGTCGGCTAGAAAGTTTACTCCCTCTACAAGATGTGTGTTTCCTTTTTTTGTTGGATGTTGCAACAAAAGGGACAAACAATATTCAGATGAGCGGTACAAACAACTTGCAGATTTAACACATTAATTTTCATAAGGGAAACACAAATAGCTTGGTATGTTGATTCTCTCATTTCAAGGAAAAGGTATGTATATCCTTTATCTCTTCTTGCAAAAACGTATTCTCATCACATATGTGCAGGAAAAATTCATTATATCTTCATCATACACCTTATTCTTTGTGAGGTCTTCCTTCATTTCAACTGCATCTTACTGCTATAAGATCTCTGTCTTGAAGCAATTGTATATATGCATGAGTAAAGGAGTAAATACATTTCACTTTTCAAATAGTAGGGAAACTAAGTAAGAGGAAAGAATGAAATGGAAAAAAAGAAAAATGCTTGTAGGAAAAGTTACAAGGGCTTCTTCAAAATCCACAAAGTTGTTTTCTAATGGTACCAACTCAAACATTGGTACATCGCTTTTGGACATTTGATTTTTGCAGGGTGACATTTGGATGTTTGTAGCGGTGACTACCAAGAAGAATGCAATGTGTAAGTTGACTTTTGTATCGTTTGACCCATATGTATATTACTATATAAAGATTTGATGGTAGCTGGTCAATACTAAGAGGGGGGGTGAATCAGTATTGTTGATTGTTTACCATTTAAACCACTTATTAAACTTTAGTCAAAACATTGAATCAACAAGATACATAGAACACAGATTTTTATCGTGGAGCCCTAATAAGGGAAACCACCAACACGTTTCTATTATCTGCGAAACTTTGTTTTTACAATATAAAATAGTTATTTACAAGCGACCACTTGCTGGAGACCACAATCCCCAAGTTTCTCAGCCACTACTGAAGGATTCACCCACACCCTGGTTTATGCCTGCACCTATAAACAAGGATACACCAATACCCTGATTTATGCCTGCACCTGTAGACAAGGATACACCAATGGGCATGATTTTCTAGCCACTACTGGAAGGAGGCTAAGACCTCCTTGCAGGCATGTAGCCTGCCCTAGCACCACCCTGCCACCCTAATTTGATATTATTAAACTTCCTAGACCTTCTTCAAACTCTATCTCTAGCTTTCTTCACTTGGTCTTTTGTCTTGCTACTACAAGGGTATGGATTGCAGAGATACGCTTTTCATTCTATGACTTCTAGTCTTCTTCTTTAGATATTCATTATTCACCCACATAGACCCTTCAATTCCTCTTCAAGATTCTATTTATTTATTCTTCTTAAACATCAATAAAACAACATATCTTTTCAAACGGTCGCGTCCTCACAATACTCTAACTCTATTTATGTGCCTTTTGTTAGTTATAACCACCGTAACTCTGTTAACCACGCCCTTCATAATTATGTTTATGATCATTTAATTCTTTTCAAAATTGAACCTATCTGATATTCTTCCAACAATGGCATACATTCTCTTCATACTTGTGGGCATCGTCTTTAAAGATTGCAACAAATCTTCACTACGTGTAAACACCAGATGAGTTCATGACCAGATGGACAATTCATCAAGAAATCCTTTTAATCAACTTTTAAAACATTCTCAGAGCCTTCTTCCACAACCTGAATTTCATAATTTTCTTGTTTCCATAGTCGTCAATTTTCTGCAATTTTATCATTCCATACTTCAACTTTCCGCACTGGCCTTTCCACCTTCCGCTTTCTGGACTTGCCTTTCGGCAAGCTCCTTTCCGCATGCGGATTGCAGAAATCGAAAAACAAAACTTTTCCAAGACTTCCTCTTTTTCCTTTCCGCATTCAACTTTCCGCCTGCGGATTGCGGAAGTTGAAAAACAATCTTTCTAGTTTTTTGAGATTCTATCTTTCCACCTTTTCGTTTCCGCACCAGTCATTTTGTCATTGTCTTCCTGCGCCAACTGTTCCGGAATGACCTTCCTGTTTTCCTCCTTTTCCGTAATGTGGAATGTGTAAGTCAGAAACTCAACTTTTCACGACTTCGACTTTTTGTTTTTCATAGTTCCGCACTCTCACTTCCGCTCCCGCACGGAAATCGAAAACTCGACTTTTCCACAACTTCGAATTTTCGCTTTCTGCAGTTCTGCACCCACACTTCTTTTCCAAAACGTCAATCTTCTTGCGGAACTATTCTTAGCCATCCGATCTCGATACTTTGTGGAACGTTTCTCCTGTCCACTTTCCTTGTGAATCTCTTCTTGACCTTAGATTTTCTACGGATCTTCATTTTGACCTTTGATCTATTGTGGAATGATTTCTGACCATCAGATCTATGATTCTTTGTGGAACTCATCTACATTCACTATTTCTTTTTTTTAACACTTGGCCAATTTTAATCTCAACATGCAAACTAAGATTTTTCTCTTGTTTTGTCAAATTGATATTTCGCTCGTGTAAGAACCAAATGAGAATCTAACTTCATGGATGGATAGCCAGTTTACCAAGGAGAAAGATCATGTCATCTTTAGATCTTAATGACACACACACATCTTCTAATTACCCGCATAGACAAGACTTGAACCTAATAGCATGGATTGATATGTGGACCGACTAATCTATATTGCCCTACATTAAAGATAAGGAAGCAAGGGGACTTCCTAGTAAGTGTTTAAGGGTGTTTGTTAAGTGTTAAGATGCCTCTTACCCAGCAACCAATGAATAGAGTATTTCTTTCATTACCAGTGCTCCCTCCTACAATGTGTGCTCCTACTAATATAGATAACCTTCCGACTAAATCTAGCCATCCTAGCCATCCTACTATGTAAAAGCCTATTTTTTCTTGTTACATTTCTTAAAAGGAAATTTTAGTTTCCTAGAGACTTAAACTAATACAAAGTCTCACACATTCAAACTAAAAATTCCATATTATAATTATACACATTTAAAAGATTTTAAATTTTAAAAGCATATAAAATTAAAAGGATTTTTATAAATAGTAATAATAATTAAAAAAAAAGAGCAATAGAAACTTGAAACAAAACTCACTGTCATGAATAAGCATCAAACATGGTCACTTTTGATGGTATAGAGAGTGGACATTTTCAATACTTAAAAAAATTTATTAATCAAAAGTTTTAAGACAATCATATAACATATTTAATGTTAAAACACACATGGTATGTCAATTTTGCATTTATAAGATGATTTTTTTTGGGTTAAAAATGTGTTAATTGATCATAAAATGAAATATCATAAATGCTAATGGTTAAGCAAGTGAAACATAGTTGAATTTTTTTTTTTACACTTCTCGTAACAAAGTATATTAATGTAAAAACTCTTGGCCTTACTTCCTCAATTAATAATCATAAGTATATTAAGTAATATTAAAAACATCCCTAAAATCATTTTAATAGAAAATAATTAAATATAACATGTATTTAATTAATAATTTATTGAAAAGTATTTGTTTTAATGCTAAATTTGTACAAGAATGCAGTAGTATTCTCATACTAAGCTTCCATCCTCCATTGAATTCTAGAATGGTATTAAACCTCCCTACCAATTAGGAGACTAGCCAGCTTTCTACCTCCAAAAACGTTGTAGTTTCTTATCCCTCTATGCTTGTGACTCTAAGAACAATAATGCAAAATATCTCGAAGAAGATTTTTCCATGAAGTATTCTTCCAAGAATTATTTCAATAACCCTTCCACCTCTCAAAAAGCTCCAGTCTCTCCACAAACTCTCTAAAAAAGAAGAACTCCCCTCAACTCCTCTTCACTATCTATTTATCAATTTGTCATACACATCATCCCAAGTCTCCTCAACCACCCTCATTTATGGACCATTAGCAACCCCTTCTAGATTTTAGGGGAAAATATATCTAAAATAAAATAATGAATTGAAGAGTAATAAATATAAAATAGAAACCCTTTCTTTTCTATGCTAACCTATATATGAATTTGACACTTTTCCCCAAAATTTATGGCACTTCACCATACCTATTTAATTCATCATACCAACAATTAATGAAATTCAAGAAAGGTATTTAATGGCACGTCGTCTCGTCTGGTGACCGGCTCACACCCACTCTGTTAACGGGAAACGACCTGACAAAACTGTCCAACTCCATAACGTATGGACATAGGTCATGGCGAGCAATACTCTACATGCAGTAGAGTATTTAATGCGATGGCGGTCGCACCGTCCGCCGTCGGATCCGTTCCAAAGAGTGATCCGACGGCGGACAGTACGATCGCCGTCGCATTAAATTCTCTACTGCATGTAGAGTATTGTTGGCCATAAGTCATGACCATCCATTCTATATGGAATCCATTAATATCACACTGGCTACGGGTTGTCAGATGCTTTCAATTTGATACCGACCAGTGACCGAAAATGGGTGACCTGAGGCTGGGATGGAAATGTAAATTTAAATTTTGAACAAGCTCAGTCGATGTAGATTCAAATTTTGAGTCAGAGGATTTACGCTTGCCTAGCCCAGGGAAGAAAACTAGAGATGTTTCCTGTCCTATGAAGTAAGAGGGAACCAATAACTACTTCTCGCTCAAGCTGTCCTTTCATGAAGGCTTGTTATCTCAACCAGATCCAATAACGAGAAGAGAATAGTTTGTTTCGCATCTATCTAGTATGGAGAAGTGAAGTTTATTTTTGGTTCATAAAACAAGTAGAATGATCGGCAGTCTCATTTCAATATCTCCCTAAATCTCATTCGATAACTTTGAGTATCTAGACATTGTCTTTAAGGACTTGGGCATATTGAGGAAAGCGTTGAAGCCTTAACTTCTTCTTCATCCAACAATTCCCATTTGTAATACTTTTACTTTTACAATGCCTTGTTTATCATGTGATGCCATGGACTAAGAACTTGTATGCATTTATTGTAGCCATGCTCATTATGTATTTTTCACATCTTCATAAACAATATATACTTACCTTACATGATACCCAGTCTTGTACTAGTATTTGGCTAGTTAGACGAGTTAATGTATTTTTTTTCGGTTCAATCCATGAGGTGAAAGAAATTAATACAAATGCAATCATTTTCATAACAATGTTATTTCTCGTTGTCCATTGGTTGTAGCATAGGTGGTTGGGAAGAATGATTGTTACTGTCCCCACCCAGTTTCAATTCTTGTAAGTGACATGTTTGCTCTTGTTGAGCCCCTTTCTAACAAATGAGTGGATTGTGTAATCTAGCCAACCTTGATTCTTGTGTTGGAATAGCATATGTTGGTTTATTCGATATCAAATGCAATAGAACAAACGGAGCACGTTGAATTGATATCCTCTCCTCGTATTGGAGAAAATGCAATGGACCAAAAGGAGCGTGTTGAATTGATATATATTTCGTACATTTTGAGACTTTCAATTGTCCCCTTTCCTTTTATGGGTTTCATTACATACTAGTGCAACTGTTTAGATCCATTACAATGACATGTAAAGTTGTCATTTGGTCCTTGTGTTTAACATGAGCGTTATGGCTCTAGGATCTCTACATTAATACTTGTTATTATATCAAATATCGACAAAAATATAGTACAAAGCCTTCGTAGTGATACATACGCTGAGATAAGGGTTGCGGCGATCCCAACCAAATAGCTTTGACAAAGCCTTCTTTGAAAAGAAAGTGTATGTGGCCAATAAGTGTGAACAACCAAGCCTTAGTAATGGGGTGATGGAACATTTTAAGCACCAGACCATACTTCTGAAACTTTGACATTTTGTAAAGTTTTATTATATATATACACAAGGTAAACCCTTTTCTACAAATTAAAGAGTGTGATGGGTTGATGGAGTTTCCCATTTGTTCCATAGAAGCTAAGGTTTCGTATTCTTGTGGACGAGGCCAATTTTTCAGATCATGTTGAGAAGGAAATTGTGAAGCCTACTCCTCTAGCATAATTGGCCAATCATTGGAAGAGGGAAGCTAAAGTGAATAATATCATTCATGATTATATGAAGGATCATTTTATTTCACACATTACAATTAAAAATGTATGTAAGAATAAGCTTGACTCTTTGGTCGAATTATTCCATTAATTGTGTGCTTCTCGACAACCAATTTTGTTAGGCCAATTTTCAAATGTCTGCATGAACCACGTGACTAGGATCAATGAACTTAATAATCAATTGGTCACTGTCGAAGAAAAGGTGTAGAATCAATATTTTTTGTCCATTTCTCTAAAAGGACATGATCCGTTTTGGATTCCCTTTTGTTTAGGGTATTTGTGCTCGAGAGAATATTCCAAATTTTACCAATCTTTGGGTTGATCTTGTGCAACAAGAAACCAGATTACAGTCTTGTTCAAAACAAGAAGAGGAAGTGGATGTGATTAGTTCATAATATAGTCTTTTTCAAAACAATAAGAGGAAGTGTATGTGATTGGTCTCATCGAGAGGATGAAGAACGATAGAAAGAAAGAATTCAAGAAGGATGATATGACTACAAGAAAGACTGACTTTATTGAGATGATGTTCTTTTGATGTCATGATATGGGACATTATGTCAACCCATGTCCATTGAAGAAGAAGGAAAGGGGTATGAAATATGTTGCAATTGGTATAGTAGTAGGTGTAAAGGATATTATCTCTCAATTTGGAATTGCCCTTTCCAGGGATTGTTGTTACTTATATTCAAACGTGGTTCCAAGTGTTGGTGTGTGGACAATCATCATTGATCCATATGAAATATGACTTACGATTTTTTAAAAGGATTCAAGAGCTAGAAAGAGGTGTGACTATAGATCCCAATGACTATTTGAAGTGAGTTAACAACCCCATAACCAACCTAAGTGGACTTAGTCACCTAAATGAAATGAACACTAGATCGACATAGGCTCATAAATGTGGTGTTCATCCCTAAAAACACTCAAAAAATGTGCTAGTAGCTTAAAATAGCCTTTAGAGGAAGTTGTGACCCTGAATAGTGGAGTGAACACCCATGTTTTGCTCCTCAAATATAGCTGCAATGGATCTTTCCTAAAATATTGGAAAGAATCCCAAAAATAAGGAATGCACCCTCAATAGCTAAAAATAGTGTCCCTATAAATAAATGGTTGTTTGTCTATAAATAATAGTGTAAGTTCGTTGGATCTTAGTAGGAATCTCTAGGGTGGCTCAAACGGACAAAATGAATTCCATTTGGACCATGATTTTTTTTCAAGGGTCCTTATATGGTTCAACTAACTTGTGACCATTACTCATGGTTCCACCAACAATCGTCGTGATTTTGTAAATAATGCTCATGATTCCACCAACAATGCTCATGGTTCCATTAACTTTGTTCAAGATTCAATCACCGAGCATCTAATATTTTTGCCCCTGAATTTGTTCATGGTTCCATCAGATCTAACTTTGTTCAAGTTGATTCCACCACCAAATTTATAGTTCCACTAACTTTGTTCAAGGTTGCATATGCATTTTTCATGATTCCACCACCTCATGACCATGTATGCATTACTCACAATATGGTTCATGGTTCATTAATAATGTTAATGATTCCATAAACATTCAACATGGTTCCATCCCTAAAATGTTCATGGTTATATAAATTTTATTCAAAATTCCTCATTATATAACGTGTCGTCGTCACATTTAGGCTAATAATATAATGCATATCATGTAAAAGAAATTAAAATATTAACTTGCACTACCTATATTATGTTAGATCATAATAACCCTAGCATAGCTTCATTCTCCTACCTAGTGACAAAAACCTATGTATGATTGCAAAGATTATCCTAAGTTTTTATTCAAAACCTGCACAAATCACTTTTTCTCAACCAAAGGTATTGGGCAAAGTTTCGATCGGGGAAAAGTTCATGTCATACATAGTTCCTATCAAGTAGAGTTCTTGTCGAGGCAAAGTTCCTGTCGAAGTAGATTTCTTTTCATGGTAGAGTTCATATGGGGTCAGGTTCCTACCAGGAAGATTTCCTGTCGAACTGAGTCCTTCCCACGTAGAGTTTATGTCAAGGCAGATTATTATCGAGGAAAATTTCCTGAGAGGTAGAGTTCCTACCTTGTCAGTCGTAGTTGGACAAAGTTTTATTCAGTAGATTCCATATTGGGGCATAGTTCTTGTCAAGCAGAGTACCTATTGAGAAAATAAGCATAGTTCTTGTTAGGTAGAGTCCAAACTGGGGAAGAATTCCTATCGAGGCAAAGTTCCTATCTGACAGAGTTCCCATTAGGGAGAGTTTCTGTCGGGTAGAGTTCCTCTCCAGACGGAGTTCCTATCAGGGTAGAATTCCTACCAGGAACAGTTTCTATTGAGGTAGAGTCCTATCGGGTAAAAGTTCTTGTCAAGGAAGAGTTTATGCCTTATCAGTCGTAGTTCATATAAGGCAAAGTTCTATTCGATAGATTCCTTATCGACGCAGATTTCCTATCAAGGCAAAGTTCCTATGGGTCAAAGTGAGCTATTTTCCAATGGTATATCGGTTGTAATCCTAATTTTTGTAGTCTTGTATATGTTCTAATTTCAGTAAATCACAATGTTTTCTTAACAGGTAACATTAACAATATGCATTATATAGTCCTCAAAGTCAAATTTGTTTCTTTGATCATGTGCAATGATTTGTTTATTTGATCCTCTAATATAATCCAGTTATTAAATTGTGGTGTTGTTGAAATTGCCATGGATGTTAGTTTATTTAATGTTTAATTTTCTTTTTGTATGTCATTCTTATCAATCTGAATTCATATTTGACCTCTAGACTTAATTGTTATGTTTCAAAGTTTTTAGTTTTCTCATGTTGGGAATCATCATGCATTGATTAATTGCAAAGGATGAAGGTAATGCTTGTAATATTGTATCTATTTCATAACACATGTGGATCTTAAGTTGACTTGTTAAACCTTTACAAATTGGTGATTTCCTTCCATATATTTCCCACCCTCTTATGTTTATCATTTGCGCAACATCATACTAGTTGTCTGGTTGAATGCCTAAGAAGAATACAGAGTCAATGCTTATCAACATTTTTTTTTATGAATACCAACAATTTTCTACTCCAAAAACTAGAGTTGCAAATCAACAGTTTATTGATCTCCTGAAACTATTTTTTTTAAATAAACAAGGTTAACAACTCTATTGTTTAGACTCAATCATGCTTTTGTTAAAAAAACAATTGTGAATGGATGTAATTGTTGTTTTTAATGCAAAAATGGGTTCACCAACATCTAATATAGTCTTATTATATTTTGTCATTTAACTTCCAATATCGTAATTCCATTATTTTAAAATTATTCTTTAAGGAAATGTTGTCCAAAATGTCAATTTTCCTTCTTGTTATTTTGGGTACCTTGAATATTTCCCCTTCTAATTATTCTAAGCACAAAGAAACTGAGAAATTCTTAAAATGTTTGGTCTAAATATTTTAAAGTTTAAATTCATTGTCGGGTTCGTTAAGTGATTCAAATTAATTGATTTAAAATAAATGTGTTCAATAACTATCACATATAGAATTCTAGATATGCATAGTGTAAAAGCTACTATTAGTTAAGGGAAGTAAGTTCTTGACTATTTTTAGAAGTAAATATTGAAATTTGAATCATAAGATGATTATGTTAATTAACAATTATAAATAGCAATTTTATTTAGGTGGAATACAATTTTAATTATAGGAGTTTGATTTAGGAGGAATAATACTTAAAGTATAAGTTGATTAAGTTTGATGAAATTCAATCTAACATTAATTTAAAAAGGAAAAGAAAAAAGTAATTTAGTCATATTTATCAAAAATATATTTAAGAAAAATTGAATGGAATCCATTTTTTTTGCATGCCTCGTGAGCTTCGTACAACATGAGCATCCTTGTGAGTGACGATGGTGGCAAGGTTTGCATGCGTGTGCTAAGGTGCGCCCTGGTTAAACATGGATCCAGGAGGGGTCCCTGAGGTCCTTTCTCCTCCACTATAAGAGGTTTTATATTTTCGGACGTTGGTGGCAGCCATTAGTAAAAGACACGCTTTTGACTCCCAACAGAAATTCGTCAAGAAACTAGACAACATACCTACAATAGCTCTCTCTGCAGAGGAATCTTGTCGGACTGCATTGAATTTAGCGGAAAGGGGGCTTATTGAGCAGTTCACAGGATTATGGCCCTCCCCCACAACCGTGGAAGCGTGGGTCCAGAGGAACTAGCATCCTCTAGTCTCATAAGGCATCAAGAGTCATGTTGTTGTCAGGGGTTTCTTCATTTTCATCTTTGACAATGTTGAAGATAGAAGTATTAACTTCAAGAATGATCAATATTTTATGGGACCCCATGGTCTATCTTTAAATAAAAGTACACCTAATTTTTAATCGACGCAAGATTTGTCGTCGACTATACTAGTTTGGGTGTGCCTCCACCATCTACCCTTGCATTGCTAGAACCTAAAGTCATTAGAATCCATCAGAAACACCCTCGGGAAATATATAGATCGAGCTGAGAGAAAGGATCAATACTCATGTTCAAGAATATGCGTCAAATTCAATCTGGAAGTAGAGATACCGGAGGCTATAAAACTCACGGTCGCAGACTGGTCTCACATCCAAGATTTGGATTATGAACAACTCCCATTTAAATGCATACATTGCCAAAACTATGGAAATTTTGCAAGCCACTGAAGAAGAAAAAAGCTGAGGAAAACGGGGAGAAATCGAAAGGGGAACAATGGACATAGGTACAAAAAGAAGCTCTACCCACACAAAACAACAGATCCAAATAAAAAGGGACAGCAACGAGGACTAACAATCCACCATCAGGATCGATCCAAGGGGAAGCGAGCTCAACCCCTCCTTTGGCAGATGCTTCTAAAAACCTGTTTGAAATCCTTAGCACACCTCTAGATATATCCAAGAAAACAAACAAGGAGATCGAGCATCAGATCCTTCCCCCTATAGGGGAGAAATACACCATAGAGGCAGTCCATGCTATTTCTCCTTGAGGAAGTTCCTCTCCTCCTTCTTACGTTTATATGACAAGAAATAATCCACCAAAAAACTCTGGCTCCTCTGAAGATGAGACTTTTGAGAGGCCTTAAAAAAGAATGGGGAGGAAATGAAAAAAAGAAACAAGAGAAGAGGATGTAGAGAGGAAAAAAACGTAAGGGATTCAAGGAAATATTTTGATGTCCATCGATAGAAATACCAGAACCAGGCCCCTCAAGGGCGGTTCTAACTCCATCCCTGGGAAATAATGTTCTTATTTTCTTGGAATTGTAGAGGCTTGAGGAATCCATTGAAAGCTGAATCAGTCAAAGATATATTGAAAGTTGAATCCCCCGATATCCTCATGCTCCAAGAAACTAAAATTGAAGGGGACACCCTTCTTTAAATCAACAAACAAAAATGGAAGAAGAATGCAGGGAAGGCCATCAGTGCAAGGCGCTCCTCTGGCAGACTTGCAACTCTATGGTCGGAGGACAAGTTCCATTTAGAAAGATCCTTTGAGACACAACACTGGATCTTCACTGAGCTCCGACATTACTCAAGTAAACTTTATTTCTCACTCTTCAATCTCTATGTTCCTGTCCTCTTCTCATAGAAGAAGGATTGATGGAAAAATCTATCATATTTCCAATATATATGCTCCCCCTGGAACATCATTTTAGTTGGAGAATTTAACATAATTTTGGTCTGAAAGAAAAGAGAGGAGGCAACTATGGAAAGTGTTATACCAAAATCCTGTCACCATCATGTGATAAGACCTTTGACATACCTACTTGCCCTGAATCCTAGCTTCTGGAGTGAAGACTAAATGGTTTTTTATTAGTCGGTCATACAAATTCCTAGCACTGCGCATGCCCCTTTGTCCAGGAGCGGTACCCCTACTTGCACCACCTTTCATCGGTTGTCCACAAGTGGTGACACCGCCCATTGCCCTTGGTCCATAGGAGGTTATTACCAGAACTGCTCTGTCATAGAAGGAGAAGCGTGGTACCCTGGGTAAAAGGGGAAAAAGAGAAGCTTCTCGAGGCTTCTAAATGATAAGCCTCGAGATATCCCTTATCCCTACTGTTGTGGGTTGGTTGAGCTCGAGATCCCTCATCCTAGGATCTTATAGGCCACCTCACCCACTAATTTCTCAACCATCTCTATCCATTAAAGCCCTATAAATATGAGCTCATAGCCATGGTTGAGGAGAGAACATTGAAGGTATTGTTATGCTGTTGGACTGATTCTTGGCCCAAGATCATTTGCAGAGAGCATAGAGAGCTAGAGTCGGATCTTTTGGGGATGAAGAGCTGGTTTCATGGAGATGCATGTCCACACTAAGGCTTGGTTGTAAACTTCTTCATATTTCTAATGCAAGTTGATTTTCTGTCCCATATATATTGTAGATGTTTAACTTCAGATATATATTGCTAGATTCCTTAGTCACTAGCATAGATTAGTAGATCATATTCTAGTTGCTTTGATATGTTTCATGTTGAACTCTTCTGCAGGTACACAGGTGAACTATCAAAGCTTTGTATTCTAGATATCTACATCGTCTAGGGAGAGTTATCAACCTCTGTGATCTATTTTTTCTGGATCTATACCATTTAGACCAGCGGAACACCTTGCTGTCTGCAGGAGGTGAAATATTCCGATCAACAAATCTGGTGACTCTGCTGGGGAGTAGTTGTATTCAGTCATTCTAATTGTCCTCAGTCTGCAACTCTTGTCCAAATCCAGGCTTTGTTTTCTTCAACTCTTTACAGTCAAATCTACTTTCTGATTTGTATTATTTGGGTTTGAAATTTTCAGATCTGAGTCATTTCAGTTTTTTATGCTCTGTTACCACTTTCAATTCGATAGTGTTTACCTTGATCTAGTCTTTTTTGATCTGATCCATCGTTCATTTTCTTATTTTGGCCATCTACAGGGAACTGCAGAAATGCTTTGTACGAGGAGCAATGCCACCGCCTGAACACAGTGGGAAGTAAGCGGTGCCACCACCTGTATTTGGTTAGCGAGGAGTGGTGCTGCTTTGGAACACTCTTACAGCACCTACGAAGCGTGGTACCCTGGGTAAAAAGGGAAAAAGAGAAGTTTCTCAAGGCTTCTAGATGACAAGCCTCGTGTACTGCCTTATCCCTACTGTTGTGGGTTGGTTGAGCTCGAGATCCCTCATCCTAGGATATTAGAGGCCACCTCACCCACTAATTTCTCAACCATCTCTATCCATTAAAGCCCTATAAATAAGAGCTCATAGCCATGGTTGAGGAGGGTGGAGAACATTGAAGGTATTGTTATGCTGTTGGACTGATTCTTGGCCCAAGATCATTTGGAGAGAGCATAGAGAGCTAGAGTCAGAGCTTTTGGGGATGAAGAGCCGGTTTCATGGAGATGCATGTCAACACTAAGGCTTGGTTGTAAACTTCTTCATATTTCTAATGCAAGTTGATTTTTTGTCCCATATATATTGTTGATGTTTGATTTCAGATATATATTGCTAGATTCCTTAGTCACTAGCATAGATTAGTAGATCATATTCTGGTTGCTTTGATCTATTTTGTGTTGAACTCTTTTGCAGATACACAGGTGAACTATCAAAGCCTTGTATTCTAGATATCTATAGCGTCCAGGGAGAGTTATCAACCTCTGTGATCTATTTGTTCTAGAGCTAAACCATTCAGACTAGCGGAACACCTTGTTGTCCGCAGGAGGTGAAATATTCTGATCAACAAATAGAGCATAGTTTACCCTGTGGTTTCAAGCTTGTTAAACAATAAAACCACTCCTTAAGAATAGTTTACGCTTTTGGTTTCAAGCTTGCATAAAAATGAAACCATGTCTAGAGCATAGTTTACACTTTTGGTTTCAAGCTCATTAAAAAATAAAACCACTCCTTAAGCATAGTTTACGCTTTTGGTTTCAAGCTTGCATAAAAATGAAACCATGTTGAGAGCATAGTTTACGCTTTTGGTTTCAAGCTTGCATAAAAATGAAACCATGTCAAGAGCATAGTTTACCCTTTGGTTTCAAGCTCGTTAAAAATAAAACCACTCCTTAAGCATAGTTTATGCTTTTGGTTTCAAGCTTGCATAAAAATGAAACCATGTTCTGAGCAAAGTTCCCATTCTATGTCAAGCTCGTTAAAAAATGAAATAGCACCTGAGCATCATGTCACGTTCTGACCATCATGTCAATTTTCCCTGAGCAAAGTTCCCATTCTGTGTCAAGCTCATTAAAAAATGAAACGGATGTCCTTAAGCATAGTTTACGCTTTTGGTTTCAAGCTTGCATA
This sequence comes from Pseudotsuga menziesii, assembly GCA_001517045.1. Taxonomy (NCBI): domain Eukaryota; kingdom Viridiplantae; phylum Streptophyta; class Pinopsida; order Pinales; family Pinaceae; genus Pseudotsuga; species Pseudotsuga menziesii. The sequence goes on from LPNX010876582.1 coordinate 302,266, forward strand.
AAAACGAAACCCTGTTCCAAGCATAGTTACCTTCTGTTTCAAGCTTGCGTAAAAATGAAACAGATCCCCTTCCCTTGAGTTGAGTCTTCACTTTAGTGTTAGAACTTGAACCTTCTTTTCGCCTGCCCGATTCCCGTTCTTCCTACCCCCTGGTGAAAATTTTCACATTAGTAACCAGGTTTGTAGGTTGGGTATGGAAGAAGAGTCATCCCATGAAATGAAGATTGGGGGCATGTCAAGCCGCTAGCAACCATGCTAGGGATAGGCTTCGCTAGCAATCATGCTGGTGGCAAGATTCCAACCTCTGTATATCATGTTAATGGGATTTTTCAAGCATAGTTTACCCATTGGTTTCAAGCTTGCGTAAAAATGAAACCAATCTTTGAGCTTACTTTTCATTTTTCGTGCTTTGGTTAAAACATGAAAAGTGGTTTGAGCTTAGTTTATTACTTCTTCGTGCTCTGGATTCAAACATGAAAAAGGTTAATGGAGTTCTCTTTAAACTCTTTTCAGGCTCCCTAAATACGAAAAGATCATCGAGTGATCTTGTCTTCTTCATGCTCATTAAATTATTTGAAGAGTCGTCCTTCCGATGGTAGGTTATCTCTTTTTCAGTTCGGATAGGACTATTTACAAGAAAGGAACACTCTAACCAATCATGACAGGAAGAGTTCTCTAAGGTATGATTTTACACTTTTTCGGGCCTTAGAGACTAAATCATACAAAAAAGGACCCCCATGGAGTTTTCTTCTATGTTCGTTCAGACTCTCTAAATCTGAACGATACCAAGTTTTCTTTCAATGGACTCATTAAATTAAACATTGAGAGACCCGTTTTGGGAATGAACCCCTCCTCTCTCAAGTTCGTAAAACATATGAGTCTGGACTTGTCTTCTGACAAGCAATATCGAGTGTTTGTTACCCTCTTTGAACTCGTAAAACCGAAAATAAGCACTCATCGATCATGAAGGGGAAAATGGGAAGGGAATCATTTTGCAAATAATGGCAGTTGTTTGTCATTACCTTTGAACATGGCACTTATCTGCACAATCATGTCAGCCAATTGGGTATTCAGCTGATCTTTGTGACGATCCACTTTCATGAGTCATGCCAATCCTTTGAGTCTTTCAAACGAATGCATTGTCCACTGTCGCATTGTGTGTCTGTCCTGTCTAGTCATGCTACCAAGTCATTTTGTCGTGCCGCCCGATGTTCAAAGGGGATCTGAAGAAGTCTTACCTCTGTAGTATACATAGTCTTTGTGTTAGTATCTTTGAGTCAGTCATATGGTTACTACATTCACATCATTCCAAAACTATGCTTCGGGTTTCATGTTGTCAATGTGGGACTCATCATGGCCCTCCTTCGACAAGACTATTCCTGTCGACATCAGCTCATCATCCGGGAAATAGTCTTAGAAACAATATTTAGTACCTTGAGATCTGTATGCCTTAATGACAGATTCTCTTGCTCTTGACATAGGTTCACATCATTGACTTTGATCGATAGAATTGACTGGGTGTTCGAAATCAGGACATCTATTTGCACTCAGTAGATTGTACTACAGTACCTTGGGAATCATTGACATTAATGGTGATATCCCTCACACTTGTTAACAGTTCACATCATTGGCCAGTAATCAAGTGGTTTATACCATGTTCGACTTTAGACCATTGTAATCGCATGGATAGAATCGTACTTTGTGGAAGACGAGACAAATACCCTGGGTATTTGTTTAAAAGCGCTCATTGCTTTTTCCTAGGCTGCGATGGAGTTTTGTATATCTAGCATGGATCCACATTTGTATGGTCGTGGCTATGCTCAAATTTGTGTCTGTATGACATAGATCTACGTTGTATGTCTGGTAGCTATGTCTAATTTTAAGTCCTCTATCACATGGATCTACGCTGTATTCTAGTAGCCATGCTTGTTTATTCCACTCATGGATCTGCCTTGTATTGGTCTACGGCTATGAGTTTGGTTACTTGCGTCTATGAGTCAACTTATTGATGTACTACAGATGCCTACTTGACTGCATACTCTGATCGAGCCAACATTTTCATCTCCTGGCAATGATTTGTTCTCAAAGCTCTCGTTTATCGTATCACTCTAAGACTCGTGCTTTGGGGGGGAATCCTGTTATACCAAAATGTTGTCACCATCATGTGATAAGACCTTTGACATACCTACTTGCCCTGAATCCTAGCTTCTGGAGTGAAGATTAAATGGTTTTTTATCAGTCTGTCATACAAATTCCCAGCACCGCGCATGCCCCTTTGTCCAGGAGTGGTACCCTTGCTCACACCACCTTTCATCGGTTGTCCACAAGCAGTGCCACCGCCCATTTCCCTTGGTCCATAGGTGGTTATTACCAGAACCGCTCTGTCATAGAAGGATAAGCGCGGTACCCTGGGTAAAAGGGGAAAACGAGAAGCTTCTTGAAGCTTCTAGATGATAAGCCTCGAGATATCCCTTATCCCTACTGCTGTGGGTTGGTTGAGCTCGAGATCCCTCATCCTAGGATCTTAGAGGCCACCTCACCCACTAGTTTCTCAACCATCTCTATCCATTAAATCCCTATAAATATGAGCTCATAGCCATGGTTGAGGAGAGAACATTGAAGGTATTGTTATGTTGTTGGATTGATTCTTGGCCCAAGATCATTTGGAGAGAGCATAGAGAGCTAGAGTTGGAGATTTTGGGGATGAGGAGTTGGTTTCATGGAGATGCATGTCAACACTAAGGCTTGGTTGTAAACTTCTTCATATTTCTAATGCAAGTTGATTTTCTGTCCCATATATATTGTTGATGTTTGACTTCAGATATATATTGCTAGATTCCTTAGTCACTAGCGTAGATTAGTAGATCATATTCTGGTTGCTTTGATTTGTTTCGTGTTGAACTCTTTTGTAGGTACATAGGTGAAATATCAAAGCCTTGTATTCCAGATATCTATAGTGTCTAGGGGGAGTTTTTTCTTTTTTTCCAAGGAAAAAAAGCATAATTTTATATCATCCGTAGAGAGACAAAATTACAGTTTTTAGATATGAAAAGCATATTCAAAATCATCATAACTATGAATCATATCATAGCCAAATGTACTAATCTGATCCATCCATCAAATTTCTAGAAATAACATCTAAAATGTTAGCACAAAACAAAAATGGGCCTTGCCCACACCAAAATAAAACATATCATTCAGTCATATATGTTCATGTAAAAAGTAGCTAATGAAAAATATATGTAAGAAGTCTGATAAAATCTCAGCAGAAAACCATAGAGTAACTGTCATAAAACAACACCAGTGGACGATAATGTCCAATCCCCTTCAACAAAGCATCATGCCACCACCATATCAAAAAAAGGACGATGGTAGTATTCAAAAGCCTGATCTCCTAATCGTTCCTTAACCTTCCAAACGCTTGGATCCAGCAGAAGCCCCGCCTTCGATGCAACATCTGCCTGGCAGTTATTCTCCCCGTATACATGTGTGAATGAGATCAGATCAAAGGATTCCATCACTTCCTAGATAGATAGTAAAATGTTGCATAACTGAAGATCACTACAAGTTTGAATTTTTTTAACCCAATTGATCACATTTAAGGAATCACCGAAAATCCTAATGGTTCTACACCCCTTCTCTACTGCAAATATGAGGAGTATTTGAAGACTTAAAAGTTCAGCGCAATTTTTACTGCCCTCCCCCAGATCGGTAATCAATTCAAAGGACTGATAATCATCCAATTTTAATATACCACCACCTCCACAAAGATTATTCTGCGAAGCTCCGTCAAAGAAACCCTAGGGAGTAGACCGATCCATCTCAAGAGCCAAAACCTCTCTCTGGTTTTTAATCCGCAAGTGTTTTGGAAGAGCATGAGTGATCTCATAGACCATCCTAGCAGTAATTGCTGGGGTACAATCTTTACCAATGAAAATAATTTTATTCCTGGCCAACCAAATACCCCAAGTCACCAGGAGAGGAAGGATAATCATGATATCCGAATTACCCAATCTTCTCCAACGTTCCCAGGCATGTATGATAGTGTCCCCCTCCCATTTGCACACAGGATCCAATCCCAGCAGTGTGCAGGATTCCCCCCAAACCGCCACACAATATGAGCAAGAGAGAAAAAGATGTGTAGTCGTTTCCCCAGTGTTTCGGCACAGTGCACACCAACCTGGTCCAATGAAGCCCCTTTTAAGAAGATTTTCCCAACAAGGGACTTTGTTTTCTAAAACACACCACCAGAAAAGGCGTGTTTTGGGGGGACAATGGAATTTCCAAATTTTCCGCCACCACCACTCAATCTGCACTTCATTATCCTGAGCGCTCAGGAAGATATACCCTTCTTTGGGAGTGTACATCCCACATGAGGCCCCATTCCAAATGAGTACATCCTCCTCCATCCTAAGATGAATCATGGATATTCGAAGAGCCCCAAAATACATATTCAGTTCGATCTTTTCCTGTTCATTGAGTTCAAAATCAGTGACCGGTCGCCACGACTGTGTCCATCGAACCTCCTATATAGGAGCTGCTAATTGAAAGAGATAGTGAAGTCCTTGTTGCCTCAGAGAAATCACCAGCGGTTTAGATAGCCTAAATCTGCCATTGCACCCGAGCCACGGGTTGACTCCCACCCGCACATTCCTACCATCACCCACCTTCCAGATCAGGTTTTCTTCAATGATAGCAAAGGATTTGATCACAGCTTTCCAAATGACCGATCCATCCTTGTGGCCTTTTTGTGGTTTTCTAATCCAGTCAACAACAGAATCAGGGGCAATATATTTCTCAATCATAACCTTGGTCCACAAGTTTTCAGAGTGGATCAAACTCCATCCTCCTTTTGCTACCAGCGCCCTCACAAAATGAAAGATATTTTTAAGTCCCTAGTCCCCCAGGGATTTAGGATTAGCAATCTTCTCCCATCTGACCCATGGGGAGACCGAGGCATCCTTGTGTCCGCTCCACAAGAAATGAAGGCAAAATTTTCGCATTTTTTCCAAGATAGCCAGGGGTATCCAAGAAAGAGACATCCAATAAACAGGGATAGCTTCCAAAACCAATTTTGCCAGAATAAGTCTCCCCGCTCTAGAGAGCCAACGATGACTCCAGGAATGAAGATGCTTCTCTAATTTTTCAATCAGCCACAACCAGTCCTTCTTGAGATAGTTGTTGGGTTTTAACATAAAACCCAAATATTTAAGGCCCTCATCCAAATTGGCATGAATGAAGGGGAAAAGAGTTGTGGCATGTCTTACTTCCACCACATCCATACCATGTGTCGTCAGTGAAGACTTCCCAGCATTAATTTCCATACCAGTCGCAGAAGAGAAAAGACCCAGGAGTCCAGAAATAGTATTGACATCATGAACATTCCTAGAACAAAAGACAAGTACATCATCCACAAACAATAGATGTGTAATCTGTAGCTGTGGAGCAACATTTATACCAAACACCTGTCCCTCACTATGAGCTTTCTTCAACAGACGACTCAGCTCTTTAGCTACAAGCAGAAATAGTAAAGGAGACAATGGACAGCCTTGCCTCAATCCTCTCTCCGCATGAAAAAGGGGGATGCAGCCCCATTGATCAGAACAAAGAAAGACACAGTAGTAATACAACTCATGATCCACCTGACAAAAGAAATCCCAAAGCCAAGATGAATTAGTAGCATATGTAAATAAAGCCAGCTTACCTTGTCATATGCTTTGGATAGATCGATCTTTAAGATATCCCCCTTGATTTTACAAGTCTTCATACTGTGAAGGCCTTCCTGCGCCACCCCAATGGCCTCATGAATTTGTCTTCCTTTGAGGAACCCAAATTGTTCACCAGAAATATGTTCAGACAGTAAGTCCTTTAACCTTCGGGCAATAACCTTAGTCATCACTTTGTAGATGTAATTACATAGTGAAATAGGTCTAAAGTCATTCAAAGACTTAGGGTTATCCTCCTTGGGGATAAGTGCAATGAAGGTCGAATTGAAACATGCCGGGATCCCTCCAGATTGGCGCAAATCTTCCACCACCTTTAGAATGTCAGCCCCCAAAAGATCATAAAGTTCTATAAAGAATTCGATGGTCCAGCCATCAGGTCTAGGACTTTTGTCCTTCTGAAAACTTTGGAGAGCTGCTTTCAATTCTTCTTCAGAAGCCTCTTCCATCAATGAGTTGTTTTCCTCCTCCCCTATAAACCCTGGAAAGACTTGAGCAACTTGCATGATCTCCACAATTTGTGCCCCAGCCGGAGCCTTGAATAAATTCTCAAAATGTTCAACCCCAGTCTTCGCCAGTTCCTCAAAATTTTCATGCCTACGACCTCTGTCATCCTCCAAGCTCCATATGGTATTCATAGCTTTCCTTCCCTTGGCATAAGCATGAAATTTTTTTTGTGTTTTCATCCCCACATGCCAACCAAATAGCCCTGCTCTTTAAACGCCAAGTATCCTCCATTTCCAATAGGAGAGTGTTCCTGCGCCCCATCAGACCAACCAAGATGTCCTTAGACTCCTGATTCAGCATACCCCCACCCTCTGAGTCCATAATGGATTCTATCTCCGATTCAATCTGCCGCAGCTTAGCATCATCTCGTCTCCTCTTTTCCAACGCCCATTGTTTAATAAGCCTTTTCAGCTGGACAAAATTCTCTACAAATTGGAAGGATGCCGACAGTCTGGAAGCTGGATCATATGAGACCCAATTTGAGAGAATAAACTGTCGGAAGGATTCATCCTTCAGCCAAATCTTGTTGAATTTTAAAGGGCTGGGTGGTTTTACCAGCCCACTCCTATATTCCAGAAAAATGGGCAGATGATCAGAGCGTCCCCCACATCCTACCCACTGCTTCATAAAGTGTTATTGTTCCACCATCATTTCACTAACAAGAAACAGGTCGAGATGTTTTTCCACACGCCCATCCCCACACCGGTTATTATGCCAAGTAGGCTTAAGCCTAACCGGTTCGATGTCCAACCAGTTTCTCTCAATGAGCTTCTGAGTAAATTAATCAGAATGAATATTCGGGCAAGCAAATGGCCCCCAAACCTCCACTTGTCCCAAAGAAAAATTAAGATCTCCTCCAATGACAGTGAAATCTCCACAAAACAAATCCAAAGAGAAAATATTGTCCCAGAAAGGAATTCGATTAATATAAGGACCATAAATGTTGAAGACATCAACAGGGTCCCCATGATCCAATCCTTCCATCATCATTCCCAGAACTGATTCCATACCCCAAATATTAAGGGCTTTAACCACACGGGTGTCCCAACCCATAGCTAGGCCCCCCGAATGACCCCAAACATTTAGGGTCACAAAGGTCCAACCAAAAAACCAATTCTCCAACTTCTCCTTGATCTCATCACCACCGCCAAGAGTTTCCTGAAACAACATTATATCCAGGTGTTCTAAATCAACCATCCACCGTAGTGCAGGTCTTTTAAGGGGACCTGCCAGACCCCAACAATTAAAGGACATAATCTTCATCTACGGCCCTTTTTCTGGGCCTGCACTGCTCTAAGCACTCGTTCAATAGATAATTGTTTTCCTTTAGACAAGTCCTTCTGTGCCCTAGCCTGTGCCTTAGCCAGAAAGGATTTTCGCCCTTGTCCCCGAGGCACAGGGAGTGAATCTTTCCCTAAGCCCCCAAGGTGGTTTTTTTCCCCGACCGAAGAAAATATCCAGAGGCCGCAGAGGTGGGTTGGGTAGGGGGCTCATCCTCGATCTCAGCATCGACCAAAGGTAAAGGTGGAACCTCCTCTAAACTTGCAGCAGTGGAAGGGGTGGAGATAATCAAAGGGAGTGGAAAAATAGCGAGGTTTCTTAATTCCCCCCCCATCAAGTCCATCCTAGAAACCTGAAAAATATTTGCAAAAACATTTAATGACGGAGAAGGGGCAAGAGAAGAGATACCCGGTGGAGTCGGCCCCGAACCCAAATGATCATCAGCAGTCGCCCCTACGACCACCACCTCCGAACAGTGATTTTCATCCTTTGCAGCTAGTACTGGATCCACTGCCTCCGTGTGCATCTCCTCTACCTCAGACGAAGAAGGTCCCAAAGAAGGCAATGACACCTTGAGGCTCGAACCAGACCCTCAAGATCCCCACTGAGGACCCTGACCATTGATCGTGCGCACCCCAAGGTTGCAATCCACCACCAAGTGTCCAGAGGTATGACACTTGCGACATCGAAAAGGGATATTTTTGTAGTCCAGCCTCTGCTTAAAGAAATTATATCCCCATGAAAGGTGAATTTCTTCATACAATCCCTCGCGCACATTGATATTGACAAGTATCCATGCCACCCTACGCAGCTTAGTAACTTTGAAAGACATATTTGCCTCCAGAAAGGTTCCAAGAATATTACCAATGCATGTAAAATGCTCCTCAGACCAATATTGTCTCGGCAAGCCCGGAAGCCGAACCCAAATCGGCACAACTCCCAGGCTTAAGCTCAAGAAACCGCCCCTGGTCAATAGTTGCCTAAGATAGCATAAATCCGACACTCCAAACCATTCCCAGGTTAACAGGCGAAGTTACCCCGAACAGGAGAACCCCACCGACATCCCCAAGGCTGCGAAAATGATAGCGTATTCAAAACCCTGAAAAGCGTAAATCAAACATGTGTAAAGATGCCATCAACCACCTGTCATTCGAATCAATACATGTCAGGGGTAAGTCCAACTCTCAGGCTAAGCAAACCCCACCCCAGCACCGTACAAAGCTCTCCATCGCCTCCACATCTAGGGAGATTTATCAACCTCCATGATCTATTTGTTCTGGATCTGAACCATTCAGACCAGCGGAACACCTTGCTGTCCCCAGGAGGTGAAATATTCCGATCAACAGAAGGGACCAAATGATCTCCTTTGTGGAGGAACTATCCCACCAATGGGATCTTCTTGAATTCCAAACATCGAAAGGACTCTATAAGTGGACAAATAATAGAGTTGGGACTGATCATATCTCAGCATGCCTAGACGAGTTCTTGGTTCAAGGTTTGCTCCTGCTGGAAAATATGTTAATTTCCTCCAAAATCCTTCCAAATTTGACCTCTGATCATAATCCAATTCTTCTACTCTTGGAAGAAGAAGAAACTTGGGTCCATTACCATTTTGATACTGACCTCTTTGGACATAGAGAGACAGGTTTATGGAAGCTGTGCAAATAGCCTGTTCCACTCATATTACAGGATCACCTATCTACCTGTGGGAGCAGAAAATAAAGCCAACAAAACTTGCTTTGAAAAGTTGGATTAAAAAGCACAATAATACCCCCACTAGCCACCGAAAAGTGATTGTCCAGTTGTTAGCAAATTTTCAATTGGAAATGGAAAACAAAGAGATCACCACTTTAGAAATAGAAAAGGAACAAATTTCCCAAATAAACTCCTTTTGATCCTTTCGACTTGAAGAAGAGCATTGGAGGATCAATCCTCGCAGCCTGTGGCTCAAAGCTAGAGATTGACACACTTCATATTTCCACCGACAATACAGAGTATGCCTTTCATGAAACCATATCTCCAAAATAGTCTCTCCAGAAGGGACGGTCTGCAAAGTATTAGACCAGCTAAAAGAGGCAGCAGAAGTTCATTATCAGAATCTTTACAAAGAAGACGGTGAGGGTAGTGAGGAGGCCACCTCTGATTTCCTCTCACATATACCTTACCTTGTAATATGGGAAGATAACTTAGCTCTTATGAATACTTTTTCAGAAGAATAAATATGCAATTTCATCTGGGGCATGGATCCTAACAAAGCTCCAGGGCTAGACGGTTTCTCAATCCATTTTTACAAAGCATGTTGGGAAATAATCAAAGGGGATGTCCTTGGAACAATTAAAGCCTTCCAACAAAAATCCAAAGTGGGAGGCATCACAAATTCCATGTTATTAGCTTTAATCCCCAAGGAAGCGAATTTGGGCTCCTTTGACAGATTCAAGCCTCTATCTCTGTGCAATGATTCGCACAAAATTCTCGCCAAGCTAATGGCCAACATAATCAAGCCACCACTATGGAAACTCATTTCTCCCAGCCAAAGTGGATTTGTCAAAGGGAGACATATCTTGGATAATGTTATATAGGTGCAAGAATCTATGCATTCCAGTCATCAGTGGAAGGAGCAAGGGATGCTCATAAACTAGACATGGAAAATGCATTTGATCAGGTAAAGCTATCCTTTCTTTATAGAGTCCTTCACGCCTTTGGATTCAGCTCTGATTTTGTCAATTTGATTAAACCTTGCACTGGAAATCTCTGGATATCTCAAGTTGTAAACAATAGGCCATCTAATTAATTTCAAGCCTCAAGGGGAATGAGGAAAGGCTACCCTCTCTCTGCATCTTGTTCATCCTGATTGTTGATTCCTTGAGCATAAAACTAAAGCAGAAAATATAGCAGGGTCAATCCCCGGTATACAGATAATGCAAGTTCTGGAACCAATCAACCACGCCTTATTTATTGATGAATCCCTTCTATTGGGAGGAGCCTCTATAACGATTTTGAAAGTGTTCTAAGGAATTCTCCAAAATTTCTGCAAAATATCTGGAGCTCTCATCAATAAAATGAAAAGCGTAGTGTATGGTTGGAATGTAGGCCAACAAACTATTAAAAAAATAGCACAATTCTTGGGATTCTCGGTATATGCCTTATGGGAAAAAATCAATTATCTCGGGTTGCGCTTAACTTTGGGTACTAACAAAGCTTGATCGTGGGTTGAAGTAATAAGCAAAATCAAGACAAAAATTGTAGGCTGGGGAGACCAGTGGCTAAATAACACTAGAAAACTCATTCTTATAAAATTAGTACTCTCATCTCTACCAATATTCCAGGAATCCTTCCTCCTGGCACCAAATAGGATAACTGAGCAGGTTTCAAAATTAATAAGATATTTTCTTTGGCATGGAGGAAAAAATAACCAAAAGAAATACCATTTAGTAAATTGGGAAACATAGAAACTCCCAATTGTTGAAGGAGGTTTACAGGTCAGAGATCCAGGCAACGCCAACATTGATCTGGGTGGAAAAATATTGTGGAAATTATACACAAATAACAGTCATTCTGTTAGCCAGATCTCGAAGAAGAAATATCTCAAAGGTGCTTCATTAAGAAATATCCAGACCACCAATACCAAAAACGGAACAATGACTTGGAATCTTTGCAAGCGTGAACTAGATTTCTTTCATAAGGAACTGTATTGCATTCCTAGGAGCAAAAATAACACTCTTCTATGGCATGATAGTATCATGGATCATCCACCCCTCGCAAACTCTAAATAGACAAAGGACGTGCGTGCTTGGCTCATCCATCATGAAATCCACAAGATCGTTGACATATATGTTTGGGAATCTACAGGGAATTGGTGTTCATGAGCCTTCCCTAGAGTTCCAGAACATCTAAACCCACAAAAGAATCTCCTCATAAACAATTTGATGGCCTTAGCACCAATCCATCATCATGCAAAGGATAAGTGGGGTTGGGGAAAGACCGAGATTTACATAGCTTCATAGAAATTCTCTTCCTTGCAAACTCATCATGCCTCGATTCAACCATCATCTTTCTGGAAGAAGGTTTGGGATCCTCTTGAATATCCAAAGTAAACTTTTTCTTTTGGGTTTTAATGCAAAGGAAAACTCTTACAAGAGAAAAAATTCTAAAAAAAATGTATAAACGAGCCTCATAGATGTGCAATGTGTTGCAATGAACTAGAAACAATGGAACATTTGTTTATGGATTGTCCATATGCACAAGAAGTCTAGAAAATTATTTTGCAAGGCCTCAACGTAACAGCTCCAACATAGATTTTTGTTGGAACCTTATACTCCACATGGAAGGCGAGATATCCACTCATGATACCAATCAGGTCTATGTGGAACCGAATTTGGTAGGATATCCCCAAATACGTCTACTTAAAACTTTGGTTGGCCAGAAATGTGTAGATCTTCAACAGCTCTTTGAGCTCCCCTTTGATAGTGGCCACCAGGCCAAAGCTCTTCTTCTCGAAACTCTAGCCCAACATTCTTTCAAGAGTGAAAAAAGTATCCTCACTAAAGAAAAGAAATGGATGGGAACTTATATATTTAGAGACAAAAATAAGAACATCGGTCACCCCATAAAAAATCCAGGATGGAGACTTCTACATATGGATGCAAATTTTCAGGAGTGGTGGAAGAAGCAATGAAAAGCTACGATCTTTTTCGATGGTGGCTCTAAAGAGAATCCAGAGATCGCCAGAGCAGGTGGAGTGATATACTCCCAAGACTGTTCAAGAAGAGATAGCTTCAGCTGGGGATTAGCACAGAGAGCAAACAATCAGGAAAAAATAATCGGGTTGCTAAAATCTTGTCAGACAGCACGTGAAAATGGACTTATAGAAATACAAGTATTCGAAGACTCTGAAATACTGATAAAAATTTTAAACATGGAGGATCATTTTAGCAATCCAACTCTCAACAAAACTTTGTAAAGGTTGCGGTACTTGTTCTTGATTTCACCAACACTCTATTTCTCCACATTCTACGTAGATCAAACAAAGAAGCAAATTACAAAGCGAACTTGGGATGCCTATTGTCTCAAGGATATTACAACAAAAATGATGAAGCTCGTGCATGGACCCCTATACCTCGAACTCCAACGATGTAAAGAAATGAAATTATGTTTTGCATAAGTGGGCTCTTGAATACTTGTAACTATGGTTTCTTTGGCTCCGACCCAACCGATTTCTAAATAAAAACAATAATCGTTATAGCTAAAAATATATATATCTTTAAAAAGTAAGAGACTCATTATATGAATTTAATATTTTCCAACTAACCATCACATTATAAAGGAAAAATGATACATTTATTTAATAACCTTGTATTTAAAACTCAACATATATGACAAATATCAATTCACCTAAAGAACCCATTAATTCTATATAAACTTCAAAGCATTTTCTCACATAATAAAGGGAAAATATTGAATATCTTAAAATTAAATTAGATAATAATATTTGTATTAAATTTTAAGTAGTGTATTTGGTGAAATAAATTCTCTCCTACTAAATTAAATTTTTTATTAAAATTAATAACATTTAAAAAAATAACTTAAAATTTTGAAATCTATAAATTAATATCATTAACTATATATCAAAAATTATTTATTCATATTTTTTTAAAATAGATCATTCATATTATTAATTGATAGCTTTTTAATTGAAATACTACATTTTAATAATTCTGTATATATATTTTATTAACGTTATTTTCTATTTATTATTTATAAATAAACACTATGTATATAGACTATGTTTTTTTATAAAGAATGTGAAACTAAAACATTTTTATTTATGTTTTTTTTTTAAATTGAAAACTTACAATTCCATTAATCCAAATTTCAAAATTACAACTTTACAATGGTTGGAATTGCAAAAATTTTTATTTGTGAAAAGGTTTTTACAAACATAGACTGCTAAGATAAAGGTTAAATAGGTATGTAACAAACCTTAAATACAAGAAAGACCTACTATAAATACTTGAATTAAAACATATAGAGAGAGGAAACTTAGCAAAATATCAAAGTTGCAAGAAGTATGAATTAAAACATATAGAGAGAGAGGAAACTTAGCAAAATATCAAAGTTGCAGGAAGTATGGTATGGTGCTTAAATTTTTCATCATGCCTATGTTCACATTTATTGATCGCATACATTTTCCTTTTAAAGAAGGCCTTTTCAAGACTGTTTAGCTGGGATCACCCCAACCCCTATCTTCTTCCCGTCTCGGTACTCGATTGTTGCCTCTTATTAGTCCCTGCCCATGGCAAGCAGGGATTCTATGAAACGGGTTGTCATCGTTTGCTATTAGTTTGCACAAAAAAACTAAGGATACATTACCTTTTATCCAAAGTTTCTGCTATTACTTTGCACAAAAAACCAAGCATACATTACTTTTTACCCAAAGTTTCTGCAGGTATATAGCATACCTTTGTTTTGTCCATTCAAAAAAATTCTTGCTCTTATTTGGCCTCATCTTGAGGCTAAGCATAGTTGATTTTAACATTTCCTATGTTTCAAGTTATGAAGCTCATATATATTTATGATATGTGTTTCAAGTTATGAAGCTCATATATATTTATGATATGTGTTTTATATGTGCACAACAAGTAGATTAATACTAACTTCATGTTAACATTACTTCATAAAATTAAATGTTAACTCCAAATTTGATATAAATGATTTCTCCAATTGTTAGATGAGAACTCATCTAGGGTTTTTAAATATTATATTATTAAGTTTCTCATACAACCACCTCACCGCCCTTCTTATAACCACAGAAAAACAAAAATCATCCAAATGTCAAGGCCAATCTCAATTGCATTCTTGAGTTGTCAATAAACTGTGGAGCCAAGTCGAGGCCATCTGAATAAGCCAGCAACAATATGATGCAAGTGTTGTTGCGCAATCTTAGTTTCTTCATTTCCAGTCCAACACATTGCCGCTTGCTGCTAAGTGCACTGGTGCACGATCTCATCTCAGTTGAGTGATAGGACTACCATACCTACGATTTACTAGGCACTTGTGATAGGAATACCATACCTATGATTTACTTTGAAAACTTTTTTCAAAGTGTAAGTTGTACCTGGAATGAAGAAACAGAAGGCCATACCTGGTCACCATTATACTTTTGTCTAAAACTGAGTAAGCATCCCTTTAACTAAGTTCTTTGTAAGCATCCCTTTAACTAAGTTCTTTGTGTAGTAATTTTTGTAAGCATCCCTTTAACTAAGTTCTTTGTGTAGTAATTGCATCATGCCTGTAAGAAGCTAATTGCTCTAGTTGTTTTGTTGCGGAAAGATGCAAAATATGCTATTTATTTTCAAGTATATTTATAGTGGGCATCTATAGTAGTTGGAGCTATTTTTTCTTATAAAATTCACATTAACTAAATGACCGACGATTCTTATTTTGGGATCATTAATTATTGACCTACATTGATGGCGTCCTGGACAGTAGTGAAATCTCCTTGGCCACTATCCTTAGCCACTGTCAACACAAGGTCTTTGCCAAAGTTCATAGGGATCCCCTTCAGTCTTCGAGATGAACTTCCCTTCAATTTTGTGGAATGTTTCTCTCAATTTCTGTTGTTTGCATTACATTCAGATATCCTACCAATGCAATGAGC
The DNA here is from genome assembly GCA_001517045.1 of Pseudotsuga menziesii. NCBI lineage: Eukaryota > Viridiplantae > Streptophyta > Pinopsida > Pinales > Pinaceae > Pseudotsuga > Pseudotsuga menziesii. The sequence continues at coordinate 317,434 of LPNX010876582.1, forward strand.
ACTAGGTTGAATAAAAAAAGCCTGCAATGCTCCAAGAAACAAACCGATAATCACTTATCTTGATGAAACAAAATTCTAGCAAACTTCAATTATACCAGCATCAAATATCTTCTATTAAATTATACTTCACGGGTGAGCTATCAAATATCTTCTATTAAATTATACTTCACAGGTAAGCTAGTTTTTTTCTATGATTTTTCCAGCTAAAATCGTACTACTAAAAATGTTAAATCCTATTGTTGAAACTACAGATAAATTGTTGAAATTGCAAAATCATGAGGTCATGATAATCATCTCTAAAACAAGAATTTTGGATCATTCTTTGTAATAAGAAAATAAACTCAGAAATTACAACAGAAACCTGTTATAAGCTCAGAGGACTTCCCTTTTCTGAAAAAAAAAAGCTGATGCTTAACCAATGAATCGTCCCAATACCCGAACTTGTTGAAAAACAATTGTAAATGTTGAAACTATCTTATTTTTTAAAAACAGTTGTAAATGTTGAAACCATCTTATATAAAGGCTTCTCAGACTCTTTTAACTTTCAACAAATTTGCAAGGTCTTCATCCGAACCATCCTTGTGAAATCTCTTAGACTTAACTAAACTTACAAACTCGCATTATTGTCTCACTCAAATCAAGCTGTATGTGGTAGATTTTATTAGAACCTCAAGTGTTAACAATCCTTTTATAGTGTGAATGTATTTTCTAACTACTTTCAGAAAATATGGAGTTTACAATAGTAAATGACAATTTTACCTCAATCATCTCATATTCGAATTCACAGTAAATTTTGGGGGTTTTCTAATATTTTTCCAGGTAAAACTTGTTAGCTCATTCTGTTTTCTAATATTCATTGTTTTTTTTTCCTACTCTGATTTGTGTAATAAATGCTTGTCTTACCTCGATCATCTCACATTCGAATTCACAGTAAAGGTTTTCTAATTTTTTTCCAGCTAAAACTTGTGGAATAAACACTTTTCATACCTCAATCATCTCACATTCGAATTCACAGTAAATTTTGAAGGGTTTCTAATATTTTTTCAAGCTAAAATCTTACTGCTGAAATTGTTGAATCCTCTTGCTGGAAATGTTGAAATTGCGGATAAATTGATGAAATTGCAAAATACAGGTGCCCAAAGATAGTTGCGGCCCTATATTGCATACATAATAGTAACTAAGGGTGTTCATGTACTTTCAGAATCAGAATCAACTTGCATGGTTCACAGGTGGCTCAAATTTTTAAGTATGATAGCTACAATTGTTAATTGATGGCTTAAAGTGACCGCCATCGAGAGCACACATGCATTAACGTGTAAGCATTGTCACTTACAATATCTCTAGGCCCTTTCTCCAATTGACACAACGTCCTGCGAAAATATATCAGAAACTGGGAGAATAAAAATTGCTATAGTCTAATAAATGGGTTTTTTAACGAGAACAAAAAGTGAATAAGAATCACGTAAATAGAGGGAGCAATGGGATGAGGAACCCAACCAACCTCTAATAGTATCTATCGAATGAAGTAGCTAGTTTCATTCGATTCCAACCTCGAGAATAGATTGGCTCGGTTTCGTATGGGAGGTGAGCAGTTATTTTTTTTTTAGAGTAGGGGAATTGGTAACTCGTCGGAATTGTCTGGGCCAGGCCCAGGATCAAATCGGTCGGCTGCCACTATAACCCCAGTGGTATAAACCAACAGCCCGCAAGTCAAGATATACCGGTAACTTGTGACTCAGCAAGGGCCGAGACGTCCCGACTCCACTCCCGACAAGGGGCGGTAGCCTATCCTGGGGGCACCTACCCTTTGAGCCTTATCACAGCGGGCCATGCCTCGATGGGGATTGACCCCTGGTGGGCTGGGTGAAAACCACCTTCCCCCACCGTTCGGGTCTCACTTCATTGGGTTAGGTGAGCAGTTATACTCAAGTTATGCATACAAGTTCAAGGACAAACTAATAAGGGACACGTACTTTCTTATATAATGTGAGTGCGGGACTGAATAAAAATATCTAGGTTCCTACTATGGACGCTGTGGTACATTATTTGCAATATAGCCTAGTCCTCTCATACGATAACACCAACCTGAGTGGCTCGGAAGTCAGTCTTTGAATGAATGTTTACAATTCCTATATCCCAAGGTATATGACAAGGACGATAAAAGACGTCAAACCATTAATTATCCCCAGTCATACGAATGAGGGATCTCATGGAAGTAATCGAAAAAACATGGTTGCGAAGTTGTTACGTGTCAAGTAGAAGGGGAACTGGATTCCTAACGATCGGGCTATATCGTGATAGAAGTCTTATAGTAAATAGGAGCTTGTCACTCGATTGATCTAGTCTCCTGTTGTATAATCCAACAGGTCGAGGTCCGAAAAACGAGTGGCAGTCACTACCTATAGCTATTACTACGAGAATACTGGGCCTTACAGGAATCCATTATGATATACATAATAGGTATCCATGAAGCCCTTGGCTAAGTATTTTTCAAATTTTTTTATATTTAAGTTGAGACCAAAAACCTTATGAAAATAAAAACTTTGTTTTAATAAATATCTCAAAATATTGTATCCCACGTTGTAACCGAGCAATGATTCTAGCCATGGGTTACTCCATTTAACTTTCATCCTGCACAACAAAGTATATATTAACTAGCAATCTAAAAGTAAACAAAAGTAAGATATTTGATGAATGGATAAAACCAAGAAAACTTTTGGAGAACACCAGGCATTGTATTTGATGAATTGATAAGCTCAAGCTTCTTATCAAAATGTTGATATTTTCAAAACTAATAGGAAATCTCCTCTACAAATTCGTGGAGATGTATCCAAGATTGCATGGCATAATCTCAAGCAGTGAATCCAGCTGTTTCAAATATCAACCGTCAATATGAGTAAAACCCATATATATCTTTTCGAATCCCAAGCAAAACATAAATTGATAAGTTTTTTTATATTCTTGTTGCTTTCGTCGATCTGAGCGTTAAGCTGCAGCCAGGAGGTTTAAAATATTCTAGCAGAAAATAAATGCATAAGTAAAAGTATGTAACCAGTTTTTTGTCAATTGCAATTGATATATCAATTCAACACGCTCCTTTTTGTCAATTGCAATTGATCAACATAAGAGGAAAATATGTAGAAGAATATGTTTTATGTTAATGTGGTTACAACATATAAGCATAAATTATTTGAAAACAATGATCATGAAGGAAGGTAGACGACATGTTACGTTGTTCTTGTCAATATATGATCATAGGTTAAGTCTTCACAATCATTCATACTTCAGTTAAACAACATCGTTATGAAGAGGGATGCAGTTGGACTAATTTATTTCACTTCATGGAATTTTTAGTAGAAAATAAAAAGAGACATAAGGAAGATACATGCATTAACTCATATAAGTAGCCAAATACTAACACAGGAATGGGTATCGTTTAAGCCAAGAATATATTTTTTATGAAGATGTAAAAAATACATAATGAGCATGGATAAAATAAATACACGCAAGTTCTTAGTCCATGACATTGCATGATAAGCAAGGCATTGTAAAATTAAAAATATTACAAATGGGAATTAATGGATGAAGAAAAAGCTGAGGCTTTGACTCTTTCCTCAATATTCCCAAGTACTCAAATACATTGTCCATCTACTCAAAGTTCCAGAATGAGATTTAGGATGATATCTGAAACGAGACTGTCGATCCTTCTACTTGTTTTATGAACCAAAAATAAACTTCACTTCTCCTTACTGGATATATGTGAAACCTACTATTCTTTTCTCGATGTCGGATATGGCTGAGATAACAGGCCTTCCTGAAAGCACAAATTGAGCGAGAATTAGTTGTTGATTTACTTTTCCTTCAGGTAGAATGGGAAACAACTCCAATTTTCTTCCCTCAAGCAGGATGGAAAACAACTCCAAGATGGGAAAGCGTAAATCCTCTTACTCAAAATTTGAATTTACATTGACTGATCTTGTTCAAAATTTAAAGTTGCATTTCCCTCCCAGCCTCGGGTCACCCATTTTCTATCATTGGTCGACATCAAAATGCAAGCATCTGATAACTCGTAGCCAATGTGATATTAATGGACTCCATATGGGATGGATGGTCATGGTTGATGGCCATACGTTATAGAATTGGACAAGGTTTCGGGACATTGCTTGTTAATGAAGTGGGGTGAGCCAGTCATCGGACGGGACGACGCGACGATTGATGGCGGGAAAAATCGCTGCCTCCTTAGATTCTTCCATTTAATATACTCCATACAATCATTAATTATCCACTTGGTAATTAATGCATCAAATAAGTATACTAGTGTACATGCACAATGAAAGTATACATAGTTAATATATACATACCTAAGCATGTATTAATTATAAACAATCACTCCTCTGATGCATTGTTCATGCATGTTATCCTTCTCATCCAAGTATGCAATATAGCAAATAGAATCTCGACATCTATCAATTACAATAGTCTACAATAATTCAATACAAACTCCACAACATAATTGTATAATCTCGAATGAGGAAAGAAAGACTTTTAACACACAAAAGTAACCAAGTTATTAAATAACTAACTCACAACAACCTTCTAAATTACTTTGAACCACCCTTCCTCCCTAACATACTTCCATCTTCCACGTCATATCATTTCCTCTGTTGAAATATGCTAAAGCATCAACTATAACGACCTAAACCTAGATAGAACCTATAAGTCGAACTGTCGATTATATTGACCAAGCCTCCCCAACAAGCAATTTCCAGTCATCATCACACAACTTGGTGAGCGTGTCTCCCTGTAACCCTTCGATGACTCCAAGTTTCAAAGGATACACAATAGGAAATACCTCCACCCCTCCTGATATAACTATGGTCGAGTCCTTATACTAAGCCATATTGTGCAATTATTGTTCTTATAGTCACATCATCGAACAACCATTCTAGGAAAGATGTGCATCATGTGAAAACCACACTTAGCAGTGTTTGAAATTAAGAAAAACTTACAGTACACATTATTTTCATCATGTCTACGACATTCAATTCACCTCATCACTACTATCATTTCTCTATTAGATAACGTATCCCTATGTAGGTTAATTCCACAATAACTCATATCCATGTATATATAAAACAAATTTCATACATAAATATATAAGTATGGAGTAAACTACTTAACCAACCATTTGCACCGATTGGACGACCTGGCTCACGTGAGCGGTCACATCTGACGTTGTCGGTCATCCGATTGGTTCAAATGGTCGGTTAAATAGGTCAATCTTATAAGTATTGATGTTAAAGTTAAGAAACATATGGTTATCTATACCATGTCTCTTGTATATTATACATTCACAACATAGTTTTGAGCTAGTATCCATGTACCAATTCCCACCTTTTAATTTGCATGTTTAATGAATTAACATGTATATCATAATCATGGGCATATAACCATAGTATGCTACAATACATAAACATTTAAACATGTGTCCACATATAGGTGTCTCATTAGTGTGGCTTGTCAAAATAAAAGGTAAGCAAGATATAAGATTAGGACAATTCAATTCAGTGTAGATTGGATGGTTGGGAGGAATGTTGTTATCCTCCCCACTCAGGTTCAAATCTCACTGTGTGATTCAAAAGGCGTTCAAGAGAAAATATCTAAATACTCAAGGTTTCAATGTTCATAAGCTTACAAGAAATCAAGTGTCATACTAATTTGGATATACCATGATTCCAAGGTTCAATAAATTCATTCAATTGTGAGTTTGTGTTCTTTTCACAAAGATGAAACTTGCAGATGCATATGAAATCGGAAAAATTAGGGAATGTAATGAGAAATAGCTCTTTCTACTTTGGAAGTGGAAATGAGAGACCAGCTTTGAGAATAACAAGGAAAACATATTGTTAGGTAATTAATGTCTTCAAATAAAGATAGTGTGGTCTGCAAATAAAGATAGTGTGATCTTCATGCTACAAGAGGAGAAATGAGGAAAGCACAATGCAATGATAAAATAAATAATAAAACAATGGAAGGTGCCCACAAATTTTGAAATGAGTAGAAGCGAGTGTATGTAACTAAGGTTGACGATTGGAGCATGTTGCGATACCAACTAAGATGATCTTTAAATATTATTACTTCAAAAAAATAGACATATAAGCTAAAGTTTTCTAGATAAGACATATGGTGTGCGCTATTTGATTTTTTATTTAAAAATATACAAAATTAAAAGAAGATTATTACTCAAACCATTACACAAATTCCTATTATAAAATAGATAAATGCTAAACAACAATGTTTTGTCAGATATTAAATACAACATATTCTATTTAAACACATAAATTCCTCCAAACATCGGTAAAAAGTGTTCCCACTTCCTTCATACAGATGCAAGAACTCATCATTCACTTTCTTCTACCACAAGATGCATACAAAAAATTGTCATCTGTAGTGGATGGCCATATTGTTGCCCTAGCTTTATTTGACTTACATCATTCACTATTTAAATGTCATGAGGTGAAGAAATGTCTAATATCGCTTCCATTCTTCTTGGATTTGGGTAATTTTAATAATTGTAACCCAATAAAAGAGCGCGCGTAGATCTACATAGATTTATTTGCACCAGTGGTCCGGTGGTTTAATAGCACCCTGCCGCGGTGCAGACCCAGGTTCGATTCCCGGCTCGTGCAGGTTGTGTTTCTTGTTTTGTCTGTTTATTTAACTCTGTAGTTGTTCGATTATGCAACTCTGTAGTTGTTCGATTATGCACGTCGTTTCTCCTATTATAATAGTGGTGAGTAGTAATGTTGAGTATTATAGGTAGAAATTGTAAAATGTTTAACCTTTATCTTTATTTTTATGTTGTAAATAACAACAAATTAAAATACATCTATTTATCTTAAAAACTAATAAAAATAATAATATAAAAAAATAAAAAATAAATATATCCAATTCAAAATCTCTCTCATAAATAATGTTTTCTTTATCATTTCATTGAGATGATAAAAAATATAACTATCAAACTTCAAAGCAATTTGTAAAGAAGCAAATAACTATTCATATTCCTAATTGTTTAATTTTCAACAATGTGAGCATTTTAAGTAAATGGATAGAAAAACTATTAGAAATTTTAAGTAAGTCCTTCTTAGGCCAGGTACCAACAATTATGGAGAATTTGAAGTTATTGTATTGTAGATGAAAGTTGCTTTAAAAAGGTGACGAACCTATATGGGACTAAAAGAGCTTTGTAACTAGGGTTTCTATTTTTTCACTCTCGGCATTCTTCTTTCCATGGCTTCCCCTTCAGGGTGAGGGTCGGGGGGTAGCTCTCTCTTCATGCATGGCTGAAAAAAGGCCATTGATGTAGCTTTCGATGCAGCTTCAAAGCCATTCATGATATGGACTCACGCTTTGTAAATCTTATCACAACCCTAGAGGTAAAGCTATCTGCTACATCTTCAAAAAGTAAGATAATCGCCTTAATAGAGAAAGGATTATTGAGTTACTTCATTGTGTTATGGTACTCTCCAAAATCCATAGAAATATGGTGAATAAAAATTGGAGGCCGCTGATAAAAGGTGACGTAATTCATTTTTTTTTGTGGAAAATACTTGTTTGTCTTCTTATTTGAACACAAAGAAGTCAGAGACATCATCTTCTAGAATGGTCCATAGTTTGTTATATATATATATATATATATATATATATATATATATATATCAATATTAATACATATTGATATTCATAATTAATAATTAATAAATAGTTATTAGTAAACTATTCTAAAACAACGCATCCTTTCATGGATGGTACCAAAGTGCCTTTCTAGTTTATATATATATGGCACTCACCTTGTAATCTTTCATCATCATTCATTTTTAATATTTATTTTATATTTTCACTATGGAATTATTTTCCATTGGTTGATTATTCAACTGAGTAATCATTGAGAATATCCAGATACAGATATTATATTGGTATCAGAGCCAACCCTTCCTAGGGCTTTTGTTGATCTCTAGCTTGTGGCCAAAATGTTCAAGGTTTCCTTGAATTTAGGTCTTTAACCTCACAGAGGCTTTTAGCCATCCATATTCAGAGTTTCTCTGGTAAAAATTGGTTTTTGATCAAAAATTGGCCTTTGGCCATTTGAATTTAATTGAAGAAGTATTAATTCCACTCCAAATATGAAGCAAGAATGAGAGGAAAAAACAAAAAAACAAAAAGAATTATGAAGAATAAAAAAAACAAAAAAACAAAAAGAATTATCAACAAAAGAAATAAAAGGGGAAAAGTTAAAAAACATAATTCATAAAACCACCCATGGTTTTATGAAATAGCCCATGGTTTTACGAAATAGCCCATAGTTTTACTTACAATATTTAAAATATAAACGAGTTTTATAAAGCATGCTCTAAGGACAAAGCATCATGAACTGAAAGGAAATGTTATATATATATCTCTCTGTGTGTGTTATTAATATTAATACATATTGATATTCATAATTAATAATTAATAAATAGTTATTAGTAAACTATTCTAAAATGATGCATCCTTTCATGGATGGTATCCAAACTGCCTTTCCAATTTATATATATATATATGGCACTCACCTTGTAATCTTTCATCATCATTCCTTAATAATATATATTATATATTTTCAATATGGAATTATTTACCCTTAGTTGATTATTCAACTGAGTAATCATTGAGAATATCTGGATACAGATATTACATATTTCCTGGGGCCGAGGGGTATGTACTTAACTCAATGGAAGGCCTCTTTCGATCCTAAGAAAGATATTCCTAAAGCGGTTTTCGTCTGGGTCAAGCTCCCCCACCTTTCTCTGCATAGTCGAGGAGAGGATGACCTGAAGACCATTGGGAATACCTTGGGAAAATATATAGATAGAGTTGAGCCAAATCCTCCTTTATTTTCTTGTGCTAGGTTTTGTGTTGAAGTAGATTTAGAAAAAGGGTTGCCGAAAGAAATAAACTTGACAATGGAGAGATGGAATCACCTACAGAAGGTGGACTATGAGCAAATTCCCTTCAAGTGCAAGATCTTCCATGAATATGATAACTTTTCAAAGAGATGTGCTAAAAGAAAGATGCAGGATGGAGAATGGAATGTAGTATCCAAAAAGGGAAGGGGCCAAGGAAGCAGGCCTCCCTAGAAGGTGAAAAGAAAGTAGAGACAAGCAATAGATTTCAAGCTATGGCCAGTCAAGAGGAGGAACAATAAGAAGAAGGTGAATTACGAAATGAACCTTAGATGGAAACATAAATGGAACAACCGATAATCATAGAAACAAGAGAAGAAAGAAACTATGTGTTGATTCTTTCAGAATTCCTTTGAAGAAGTCTCTTCAGGAGCCTCTGGATCAACCAAATCCAAGTCAAGAATATCTCAAGAAGAAACTTCAGAATACAAGAAACCTGGGAAAGAGCTCGCCAAAAAAGGGAAGGAATCTTGATAGATGTCATAGAGAAGAGCAGGCAAAAAAAGAGAAAGTGGAAGGGAATCAATCTAGTTTGGAAAATCACCTTAAGGTTCTTAGCTCATCGGGAAAGCAAACCCTTGGGGATTAAGAGAACTATAAGACAAGGTTCTATTATCATAACTCCAAGAAATAATGAAAATTGTCTCTTGTAATCGCAAGGGTTTAGGAGGAAAATCGAAGGTTGAAGCAATTAGAACAATGGTAAGAAAAGACAAAATATCCATACTCCCAATCCAAGGGACAAAAATGGGTAAAGAAGAATGCAAAGAAGTTTTGAAGAAAATATGGAAGAATGGATAAGGTGTTTCGATAGGATCTCTGGGTTCATCAGGGGGTTTAAGCACCTGGTGGGGCAAGAGAAGGTTCTCATTGTTGATGAAATTGTCATTGATGCTAACATGGACATGCAGTGGCCCCACATGTAATCATTGATGACACGAAGTCCCACCTGTAGTGCCTTAGACCCCTTACAAAGTGGGTTTGAGCCTTGGACCCCTTACAGAATGGGTTTCTGCCTAGTTGACAAGGTCCTTTTAATCACAAGGATGGATCTTGAAGCCATGACCTTGTTGAAGATGTTGAAGAACCTGCTGATGGTATTGAAGACCCTAGAGATGGTCTTGAAGCCTTGATGGACAATGGAGGACCCCTAAATGGGTTGGAGAAGCATTAATGACCCATTCTATGGTCATTCATGTTATGAATCATGATTGTATCATATTACCCCATGAGAAGACCCAACTACCCCACAGATGATGTCATGATGGATCTTGACCCTTGAGGGTCTCCTAGTGTGGTTGAGGTGGTTGAAGAAGCCTATGAAGCCTCTTGCTTATTGAAGAAATCCCGAAGAAGTCCTTGGACCCACACTAAGTTGTTTGATGACCTTGAAACCCTTGTTGGATCATGGAGCTCTTGTATGATGATGATGACCTTGTATGGTCCTTGATAGGATATGAAACTCATGAACATGTCCTTGGTATGATAAAGAAGCCCATGAATACTCGGAACCCTTAATGAAGACCTTGATTCCATTACAAAGGTAATGGATCCCACTACTTTCACTTTACATGGTTAGATGACATGACGATGTGGCCTTTGGTGACTTAATTAAGTCATGGAACCTTGTGAAGACCGTCATGCCCATTTCTTGCACGGGATGTGGTTAAGGCACCCAAACACATATTGGATTGATGATGGTCCATTTAGTGACAAAATTGAAGTCCGTGATGGCACCTTGCACATGGCATGCCATTAAAAGCCGTAGTGGCTTGATGCAACCCTATGAAGAGGTGGAGGACAAACTACCATGAATTTTAAATGATGTGGTTGACTTTGAAGGATGCTTTAAAAGAAAAATAATAAAAATACATAAGGTTGGCCATTGAGGTGGTAAGAAAAATAATAAAAATACATAAAGTTCGACCATTGAAGTGGTAAGAGGTTTGAAGTCCTTGGTCATACATATGGGTTATGTAGTGGACACCCTATTATATGGAAAATAAAATACATGTAATTCTTAAGGTTTGACCGTTGAAGTGGTAAGAAATTTGTGTGACAGTTAAAAGTCAAATTCAAATTACAATTACAATTTTTAATTAAAAATTAAAATTCTTACCACTCCTACCTTTGAAGACAAGTTGGCCAGCATGAAACATGTCCACTTTAATGTGTATATAAAGACATCCAAAAACATTCAATGATGGATGTAGAGAAGTTAATTCATGGAGATTGGACTGGGGTTTCTTTTTCGTAGCAGCAAAGGAGCAGTTCGAAGTTTACAGAGAAACTTTTGGGCATCTTCATCAAAATTGGCATTACTTTCTCATACGGAATCGGAATTACAAAATTATTAGCTCATTGGAAAGATTGTTACGAGGGATTTGTGATGACATGATGTAGAGTTTATTTTGGTTTGTCTGTTTTTTCTTCATCTTGTGATCTTCGGAAAGGTATGGTTCATTCTTTTGGGTTTCTCTTGTGATGGCAGATGCCTCTCATGGATAGAGTTCATCTTTGATCTTAGTATGTGAGCCTCTATATTGGTATATCTATTTGGAGTCATTATGAGGCTATGATGATGATGTTGCATACCTTTATGCTATGATATGATACACTTTATCACGATAATGCATGTGATAATGCTGTACACTCTATGATGTTGACGCGCTCCTATACAATATGATGTACATGCATACCACAGTGTGATGGTTCTCTCCTATGCACTATGATGTATACTTGATGTTTATGATGCATAATTGGTGCACATTGAGATGATGATTATGCATATTTTATGATGAGGATGCATACCTATGATGATGATGCATACCTATGATGATGATGCATGACGATGCATCCCTTAGGTTCAATGAAAGCAGAGCATAATTACTTGTTCAGTAATTGTGTATGATGAGGTGTACAATGATGTACATTAGCAATGTATGGAAGTGAAATGACTTATCAATATATAGTGATGACTCAGTAGATGACCAATAGAAGAGATGAGCAACAGTGATGAGCAACAGAGATGAGCAGTAGTGATGAGCACCAGAGAAGAGCAACAGTGATGAGCAACATAGATGAGCAGCTATGACGAGCATCAGTGTTGAGTAACAGTGATGAGAAGAGATTGATGTGCAGAGTAGAGGTTGTTTTTGCAATAGAGCCATATGATTTCTTGCAAGAAGAATCTTACACTTGAGGATTGAAATCCTCAAACCCTTCTTAGTTGGATCTAAGACAACCAGGTTGGGTCCTGTTTCATAGTTGGTGTTATATTTATCAGTTGGTTTTGATTCTAATCGAATAGATTACACTCTTCCATGTAAAATAAATAAAGATCAAAATTCCATATATTTTTGTGTCTCTTTTGATGTGATGTTGTGCTTATGACTCATGATGAATTTGATTATGCAATTTATGACGTAATGATTTATATGCTCAGATTAACTAAAACAAGGTAAAAAGATTAAAATTGCTCACACATTGATTCACCCCCCTCTCAGTGTGGCCATTGTGTCCAACACTCATTAGTAGAATTTTCAAGAAATACCAATTGGATAACGGTTGATTTCGTCGACATGGAGGAGAATCATCATCTTTGTATTTTCAATGTGTATGGGACTGTATTGTGTCTTACAAAGTAGGACTTTTGGATATCCCTTAGCAAAATTTGAGATAAGGACCTGTATATAAGGAGTATTGTAGCGCAAGACATTAATGCCACTATTTCTCGGTCGAAAAGATGGGGGGAGGGGTTCGAGGGTTAGAGACCCCTTTGTAGAACAACTCAAGTATCTACATACTCTTTGGGATATTGTTGACATAAAAACTATAAGGGGTTCCTTCACCTGGAGTAACAAGAGATCACTTCGACTAGGTCACATTGTTGCACACTTGGATCCCTTCCTGGTAAGTTATTCCTTTTTTCTAAATCGAAGTATTCCAGTTTCAAAAAACTTTCCCTCCACTATTTCAAAACATAAACTCATCCTTTTAGACTTCATCATCCCTGAGAATTTAGGTCCACCTCCTTTCAAATTCCTCTCCATTTGGGAAAAAGATGAAGAATTTGCCTCTCTTATTCGACAAGCTTGGGGGGATTTTGTGGAAGGAACCCCAAGATTTATCTGGGAATCTAAGTTGAGATCAGTCAAATAAGTTCTAAAGAACTTAGCAAAGAAGAAGGTGGACACAACCCAAGAATTAAGAATTTTCCAAGAAGCCCTCAAATATCTCCAAGAAAAAATGGACACCAGTGATATTGTGCAAGGAAAATGAGTTGGAAGAAAAGATTCAAAAGTTAGAAAGAAAAGAGGAAGAGGAGTGGAAAATTAGATCAAGGAGTCTATACCTCAAATATGGAGACAAAAATACCAAATACTTCCATAGCTAGAACAAAGAAAGAATAAGAAGAAACATTATCCTTGACATCGAGGATGACAACAGGAATCAAATAAACTCTTTTGAGCAAATTAATGTCACTACATTTGAGCATTTCCAGAATCTGTACCAAGAAGAAGAAGAGGAAGATGAGATGAATTGTATCGACATGTGCCAATGCAATCCTTAATTAATATCAAATGAGGAAAATGAGGAGATTTTGAAAAGTATCTCTGAAGATGAAGTCAAAGCAACAATATGAAGTCTTCACACTAATAAGGCCCTTGGGCTTGACGGGTTCCATGTCTCCTTTTATAGACTTTTCTGGAGTGTTATAAAAAAGGATCTCTACCAGATGATCAAATTCTCTATAGGAAGGGATGGGATTGGGGGAGAAATGAATTCATCTTTCATTAGGGAATCTCAAAGGATTAAAATACCACCTCTCTAAACTGGTTTCATCCTATTTCTCTTTGTAATGCCTCTTATAAAATTATAACCAAAATCATTGCTTCCCGTTTGAAGAAGTTACTTCCGAGAATTATCTCTGAAAATCAAAGTGGGTTCCTTGCTGGCAACCAAATCAAAGACAATATTATCATTATTCAAGAAGCGATCCACTCTAGGTTTGAAAGGAAAGAGAAAGGTATGGCTATTAAGCTGGATTTAGATAGTTCCTTTGATAGAGTTAGACACATTTTTCTTTTTATAGTTATGAGAATATTTGGCATTGAAGAAAGGATCCTTTAATGAATCAAATATTGCATCGGTAATCCATGGATCGACCCTCTAGTCAATGGTAGGCCTACAACTTTTTTTTAAAATCTCTAGAGGTTTAAGAAAAGGGTGTCCTCTCTCCCCTTTCTGTATATCATTGTGGTGGAGGTTTTGTGCAAGAATTTAAATAAGAAAGTTTCTGATTGCTCTCTTCCAAGAGGCTGGATGGCACATGGAGTCAAGGTAGCAAATCACCCAGTTTGTAGATGACATAAACCTTCTAGGAAGTTTTTCAAATATCATAGCGAAAAAGTTCAGAAACTCCTTGTCTCCATTTCTAAAATATTTTGGAGGTAAATTCAATGATGGAAAATGTTGCATATACACATGGAATTGTCCCCAAAATATTAATGTAGAGATCTCAAGGTAATGGGGAATTGGATCTCCTTTAAATACTTGGGAGTGTTTGTAGCTCACAAGAATCACAACAGGGCTTGATGATTGGGAGGAGGTTGTTCAAAAAATGAAAAGGAAAATCTATTATTGGGATGTTAATTTGTTGAATCTAGATGGGAAAACCATGCTAATTAAAGTAGACTTGAATTCTGTGCCTTTATTTCTATTCTCCACACTCTTTAATCTAGTTATAATTCTCTCTAGCTTGGGAAAAGAAATCAAAGGATTTTTATGGAAAGGAATTAAAGGAGGTGGTAAGAAATTTCATTTGGTAAATTGGGATGTCATCCGAAGTGAAAAGGGAAGGGGAGGATTGGAAATAAGGGAGCCCACAATTATGAACATAGATATGGGTGCACATTTTCTTTGGTGTTATGTCACATGTGGTATGGAGTGGTGGAAAGAAGTAATCGCCAAAAATATATATGAAAAAAGGTAGGCTTCGTATCCTGGAATATGATCTCTCTAGAAAGGGGTCCAAGATATCCAAGCTTTGTATTGCAGGCTCAAAGATGTTAATCAAAGGAGATCTGCAATGGATACTTGGGAACAAGAAAAGAATTAACATCTCGGAAGACATAATCTTACAAAATCCTCCACTAATTGAAAAAGAATGTTTTCAATGGATAAACAAATGGTTAAAGAGGAAGGGTTTCATTAAGCTATACGATCTCTCCTCCTTGTTGAAGAGTGGAGATTACGTTGGTTGGTGATCCCTTAATGTTGCATCTCCTCTACAAGATGTTTTTGCTTCCCTTGCAGTGCCACACAGAGTATAGCGAGGGGGAGCGAATGAAGGAGGAACCGGGCTAGATCGTCATTTCATGCACCGAGGGAGAGGGATATAGTCAAGCCACACGCGAGGGATGCATCATACAGTTTCCTATGTTAATGCCATGGGATGACCTCCATCACATCAAACCTTGGCTCATTAATCTCAGGATGGATCGCATTAAAACGTTCAATTTCCTAATGATCACCATTAATAGGAATCACGTCTTCATGACTGGAGGGTGACAAGTGTTGCGTGTCGGTTCCAGATCGTCGAATCGAGCCTCTAGGTGGAGTGTGCTCAGGGAAAGAGCCTACATATGGGGGTTTCAATTGTGCATGTTAAAGTATAGGGAAAGTGTAAGATTGTTAGAATATCTTTTTTATGAAAAGGTAATGCTAAGAATTAGTCTAGCATTAAATGTTATAATATTATGGATTACACTTTGTTTGTTGATTAGGTGCACCACCTTGCACTACCTTGGAGATGATATGTGGCAGTTATTTCAACGTGGTTATCTTTTATATGTTATCATTCAATAGATGTTATGGATTTCATGCAACAAATTTTCCAGTACTATCAATTACAATGATACTTTGTTGTGTGATCTTGCTCCAAGATGATCAGTCATTCTTGTATGCTCTTACTTATGTAAGGGTCGTTCGCATGAAGAGTAGCCTCAACATTCTGTAGCAAAAGTCACAACATATAGAGAGCACAAATGAAAGCAAGGAGGAAGGATTTTTCATACATCTCAAGCCATTAAAAATCATTAGCCTAAAATATGCATATTTCTTGGACACTTCAACCATTCCAAGCTCTTGAAACATGTCATTGCTGATGGTCAATTGCAATTTCTGTGAGCATCATCAAATTATGGGTATGTAATGTTGTAATGTCATGTCCCCACCTAATTGACCAACAAAAGTGTGGACCATGCTAAACACCTGGGGGGACTAAGTTGCATTAATTAACTAGCTTAGGGAAATTTTGTTAAACAATTTTGATTGAGGCATGTATTTGATTTTATTTATCATTATTATTTATTATACAGTTTAATTGTGTGGAAATAAGCTTGACATTTCAAGCAAGGCACACTTGGGCAAGCCAGCTTGCCAAGAAGGAAAAATTGGAAAACAAAAGTAGTTAGAGAGGAAAGGGGGAAAGTGCCCAAAAGCCATAGAAAAGCAGTCAGAGAAAAAATCAGGAAACATTTGACAAGGAGGGCGTAGTTTCCTTTTGGATACTTGGAGAAAAAAGAAGGAAAGACAAAAAAATTGTCATAGGGAAAAGAAAGAAACAATTGACAAGGAGGGTGCATTTTCCTTTTGGAGACTCGGTCTCAAAAGCAGGGGAAAGCAGAAAAGCTGCCATAGATAAAAGCAACAACTATTGGCCTAAGGATGGTGCAGTTGTTAAGTTGTATGGATGACTTGGATAGGGAAACATCTTCACATGGCCCCTACCTTCCAATTTCTCAAGGAGGGTGCATGACTTGACTAGCGTTAATGATTCTATGTGGATGACTTGCTCTCACGGGTCACCTATTACCTACACCTGCTAAACAAGTCACCCAGGGATATATAAAAAGGGGATTCGAGCTCCATTTACTAGTTTGGTTGATGATCAACTAAGCCATTCTTATGTGAAGCATATTCGATTGAGTGATGTGCCTCAGCCTTTGGGAGATGTGCCCCAAATCCTTCCTTCCATACTCTTCCATTCCATTTCATTCCTCATTACAGGCGTGGATCACATTGATCCACCCATGAGATCATATCAGTCACTTATTACATCCATCATCATCAATTAAATCGACGTCCATCAAAGCCTAAGCTTCACCTTCTCTCCGATCCATTCTATTATCATATTTTGGGCCTCCTTCCCATTGTTTTGAACCCCATTTTGGAGTGGTCAGTCCTCCACTTCCCTTTTTATGTGCACTAGTCAAATAAATCTGATCAATATATCTGTATTTATGTAACCATACTGTTCAATTATCTCATACTTCAAATCTTTTATTAATGAGCTTTAATTCATACTTAAATGACGTTTTTTATCAAGTAAATGCAATAATAAAGGAGTCAATATCATAAGAATGAGTCTGAGTGGTGTAATATGTTGATATAAGATTTATTAGGCAGTTTTCATTTCATTTCTTCGGTCTGATTCCTTTCTGCTACGAATTTCATGTGTTTCTGTACACCCTATCTATATGACTAGGCTAAATTGACTAGTCTCATTGTTTCTTCAATTATGTGAGTTTTGTTCAGTCAATTTCAATTCTGGAAGTTGCTTCACATTTTCTATTGACCCCTCTATCCATACATACTTTCATACTGAATAATAGTTGATTTCGTAAACTGTTTGGGTAGCCTCCACCGCGCAGGACTTCCCTAGGCCAAAATTGCCAAATTTTCCCAAATCACTCCTAAACTCCCCAAACATTTACAAAAATGCTACGAACTGGTCCAAACCTTATTTTATTCTATATAATTTTTATAACCTATCTGTGCATTTCCCCAAGCCTCTGGTTGAAAGGAACTGAATAAGTCTTCCTAGTTTCACGGTTGGGTGACCCAGAAGAACAAGAGTAAGTTTCAACATAGATGAATCTAAAACCTAAATGGTCCTCGATCTAAATTTGTTAAGGAAGATGAATTCTATGTTCTGGAACTTTCCTTGGTTGCTTCCCTCTTCTTGCTTCCACACTTATGTATTTCTCAGCAAAATACCTTTATTTTCCTAGCCTAGAATTTTAATGTGTCTACAAGTTTTATATTAGAAATCTCAATTAAGTTTGCAGAAGTATTAGCGTTCATATCTGTACATCAGATCTCAAAAAATTACAGTGGTATCATATCATGGTCCTCCATACCTTCTCTTGATAATCATCGATGGGTCCAAAATACATTCCGATTATAAAAGAAAGATTCCCCAGGAAGAGGAAGTTGAATCCGTGGAAGGGAGATTCCATGATGAAAAATATGAGAAGTATGAGTTCTGAAACTTTGTGAGGAACATGTTGAAATTTTGGAAGATATTTCAACTAACATAATACGGTCTGGTAAAGAGACTAGAGAATTCCTAGCTAAACATTTGGGAGCTAAAGATGGAGAAGGGAGCATAATTGGTTCCTAATGTGAAGAGAGAAAGATCATGCATGGATCTATTTTATCCAAGATTGGGCCTTGGAATAGGCCTCTAGAATATATATATGAACAAAAGTTGTAGCACTGACCTACTATGCCCAAATTTGTAGAGATCCCAAAGGAAGACCATGAAGCACAAGCTGAAACAAATATTACTACATGGGAGGATAATTTTTTTTGTTTATCAATCCTTGAGTGAAGAATCACCTTGTTGGAAAAATCACCTTGCCATATTTTGATGGCACTTCCAATTGCTCAGTGAGTGAGCTCTTGGATCCAGAAAATGGACACATATTTTCAACTGAATCCTTTGGCATAAAGGGATGCCATCAACTTGGAAGCCTTACATATTGATGGAGAGTCCATTGACTGGTGGTTTCATGGCATGAAGACCCTAGTCCATGATCAAGTAGTCACCTACGATGAATGCACCAGGATATTAACAGAAATGTTTGACCGAAGAGATCCTGACATCTCTTTCCGGGATTTGGTTAATATTAGACAAGTGGGAACTCCAAAAGCATACATATTAGAGTTCCAAAAGGTGGATGTAATGGTCACTGACATATCAAAAGCAAGGTTGATCCTTTTTTTAATAGAAGGATTGGATGAACCTTTGAAGGGCCTGGTGAAATATTACCAACCCACGACTCTACAAGAAGCGTTCAGCAAAACTAAGGACCCGCAAGATCCAACTTTGAGGACCAAGCTCCCTCCCATGCCTCCTATGCCTCTTAAATGGAAGAATTAAAGACCTCTGGTGAGGAAATTTCCTTCCCCTGGCAAGAAATATTAGTCCTACAAGGATCAAGATGAACTAAGGAGGAAAAATCTCTATTTTTTCTACCAAGAACCGTGGGCTCCATGCCGTAAGTGTGTGAAGGGGAAGGCACACTACATCGAAGTGTTATTTGAATGTGATGAGGAGATAGTGGAAGAATATTGCATGGGTGATGGACAATATGAAACAGTTGAGGAAGAGGAGAAACTCCCTCAATCCAGCAGTAAAATTGCAGTACTCAATGAGGTACCCCAGTACCATACATTAAGCCTGAAACGAGTAGTGCAAGGCTAACGAATCACCGTACTTGTTGATGGGGGTGCCACCCATAATTTTATTGATGCAACCCTAGTGGAGAGAAGGAAGCTGGTGATGGAGTCCTTTGAGGGATTCATTGTGGTTATTCCCATAAATCATACCATGGAATACATCTATGGATTCCAAACCTGCAAGTGAGTCTTGGAGACTACACCGTGAAGGACAAAGTTTATGTGGTCAATGTGGAAGAAACTAAACTGGTGTTAGGAGTTCAATGGTTGTACTCCATTGGATAAAATTCCATGAATTATAAATTACGCCAGATAAGTTTCAAGGATGGTGAAGGGAAACCTGTCGTTATGAAGGGAATGAACACTTACCCAAACCAAGTAATTTATGCCAATAGTATGAGATCTATTATGAGACATGGAGACATTGAATGGGATAAAGAATGCCATATTACTAATGAGGGAACTACTACCAAAGTTTCTACCAACCCAAAGACATCAAAAAGATATTGCACAAACACAAGGGTGTTTTTGAAAACCTTCCACATGGCAGGCCACCTGATCATGGAATTGAACACATAATTGAGTTGGAATTTGGTACAATTATGATACAAATACACCCCTACAAGTATCCAAAGAGGTTCAAGGATGAGATTGAGAAGGCCATCAAGGAGCTCCTTGATTTGGGACTCATTAGACCAAGTTCCAGTCCTTTTACTTCTTCATTGGTTATGGCGAAGAAGAAGGATGGAACTCTCAGCATGTGCATAGATTATCGGGCCTTGAACAAAAAGACCATAAAGAACCAGTACCCAATCCCTCGGATTGATGAGTTGATGTATGAACTACATGGGGAAAAATTATTCTCCAAGATAGATCTCTGATCCGGGTACCACCAAATCAGAATGAGGGAGGAAGACAAACAAAAGACAACTTTCCTTTGTCATTTCGGTCACTTTGAGTTTTTGGTCATGCCATTTGGCTTGACTAATGCTCCTGCAACCTTCCAGTCATGCATGAACAAGGTGTCCAGTGAGAAGCTCCGTAAGTATGTCCTTGTATTCTTTGATGATAATTTGATTTATAGCACGACATGGGAGGAGCACCTACTCCACTTGGATGGGGTACTCAAAATACTTGCAGATTACCAGACCTTCTTTGATAAGTTTGGCATGAACGAACTCCCTTATATCGACCATGTGATCTTCCAAGAAGGATTCAAGGTACACCAAGAAAAGATAGAGGCCATTTTGGGTTGGCCAAGCCCAAAGAATCTCACTAAACTGAGAGGATTCATTGGCCTTTGTAACTTCTACCATAGATTTGTCAAAGGATAATCCCGGTACACTGCACCCTTGATAAATATAACTAAGAAGGGTCCATTTAGTTGGAATGGGGAGGCTGAAAAAACTTTCCAAAAGATGAAAGAGATAATGAGAAGTTGTTTAGTACTTTCCTTGCCTGATTTTTCCAAACCTTTTTTGTTGGAATGTGATGCTTCTGGTGAAGGCATTGGAGTTGTTCTAATGAAATATAGGAACCCTATTGCATTCGAGAGCAAAAAACAGAAGCCACATGAAAGGTTGTATTCAATCTATGACAAGGAGATTATGGCCATTATGCATGCATTGGACAAATTCTGACAGTATTTAGTGGGAGGTAAATTCATTGTGAAGACTAATCACAATTGTCTTATGCACTTCCTAGCCCAAAAGGAACTCGATGACAGGAAGCAAAAATGGGTAATTAAAGTTCAATCATATGATTTTGATATTAAGTATAAAAGGGGAAAAATGAATGTTGTGGCCAATGTTGTCTACTATAATCCCACAATCTCTTTGTTGCAGATGTTAATTGAGTGGAATATCTAGTTGACCACTGAATATTCTAAGGATCAATTTTTTGTGAAGTTTTGGATGGGTTAATCTAGAATGAAGAGTACAAGGTACATGATGACCTCATCTATTCCAAAAACAAATTTTTTCTTAGTGCCCGGATTTGCACTAAAGAAGAAGATTTTGGAAGTTGCACATGATGCACCAGTGGCTAGCCACCCTGGTTTTATGAATACTTATCAAAAGGTAAGGGAGAGATTCACTTAGAAGGGCCTTAAATATGATGTTCTCATGCATGTGAAGGAATGTTCTGCATGTCAACAGAACAAAGTTGAGCACACACACCTTGCTAGACTCCTCCAGCCTCTTCCTATTCTAGAATAGAAATTGGAGAGTGTCTCCATGGACTTTATCACCAGGATGCCAAAGTCTCAAGGAAAAGACAACATTTATGTGGTGGTTGACAGGTTGAAAAAATTTGCACATTTTTTTGTAGTCACATCCAAAATTTTTGCTAGTGAGGTTGCTTCTCTATTATTCAAGGATATTTTCAGACTGCATGGACTACCTAGGACTATAATCAGTGACAAATATAGCAAGTTCACTAGAGCCTTTTGGCAGGCACTATTCAAGTTGGTTGGAACAAACCTGAACATGAGTACAAACTGAAAGGATGAATCAATGGCTTGAAGGATACCTACATAATTATGTTACTGGACAACAAAAATCTTAGGCAACTTGGCTCCACTTGGGTGAGTTCTACTATAATAATACCTTTCATATTTCTATTAGAATGACCCCATTTATGGCCTTGTATGGGTATGAGGCTCTAAATTTTGCAGATTTAATGTTTGAATATTGCAGATCCTAGAAGGCTAAAGATTTGTTGCAGCAAAACCAAGACATTCTAAGGGAATTGAAAGAGAATTTGCATATGGCTCAGAACCAATAAAAGGTGTATGTAGATAAGCACAAAATTGACGGAGTATTCCAGGTAGAAGACTTAGTCTACCTAAGGCTACGACCCTATAGACAGTCTTCTTTGAAGAAGAAAGGGGATGAAAAACTTCAGCCAAGATTCTATGGGCCCTACAAAATTCTAAGAAAAATTGGTGAAGTGGCCTACGAGTTAGAACTGCCAACAGAAAGTAAGATCCATAATGTTCTCCATGTGTCCTATTTGAAGAAGGAAGTTGGCCAATATATAGTGCAATCAAAAGAGATGCCACCCCTAGATGATGAAGGACAGTTGGTCTTGATACCAGAGAAAGTGTTACTGGGAAGAGAAAGGAAATTGAGGAACATAGCCATCAAATGATATTTGATGAAATGGAAAGGATTACCCAATGAATATGCAACTTGGGAGGGGGAGCATATCTTGCAGAACCCTGGTTTGCTTCTGCTTGGGGACAAGCAGATCTAGGAGGGGAGGACTGTCATGTCCCCACCTAATTAACTAACAAAATTGTGGAGCATGCTAAACACCTAGTGGGACTAAGTTGCATTAATTAACTATCCTAGGGAAATTTTGCTAAACAATTATGATTGAGGCATGTATTTAATTTTATTTATCATTATTATTTATTATGCAATTTAATTATGTGGAAATAATCTTTCCATGTCAGGGGAGGTGCACTTGGGTAAGCCAACTTTCCAAGAAGGAATAATTGGAAACCTTATGACAAAAGAAGTCAGAGAGGAAAAGGGGAAAGTGGCCAAAAGCCACAGAAAAGCAATCAGAGGCAAAAGCAGGAAACAATTGACGAGGGTGCAATTTCCTTTTGGAGACTCAGATACAAAAGCAGGAAAGACAAAAAAGTTTTCATAGGGAAAATCAAGAAACAATTGACAAGGAGGGTGTAGTTTCCTTTTGGAGACTTAGTCTCAAAAGCAGGGGAAAGCAAAAAACTTGTCATAGATAAAAGCAACAACTATTGGATTAAGGAGGGCACAATTGCTAAGTTATATGGATGAATTGGACAGGGAAACATATTCACATGGCCCCTACCTTCCAATTTCTCAAGGAGCGCACATGAATTTGCTAAGGTTAGGGATTCTATGTGGATTACTTGCTCTCATTGGTCACCTATTACTTACACCTGCTAAAAACGTAAACTATGGATCTATAAAAAGGGGATTCAAGGTCCATTTACTAGTTTGGTTTATAATTAATGGAGTCATGCTTATGTGAAGCATAGTCTACTGAGTGTTGTGCCTCAGCCTTTGGGAGATGTGCCCAAAATCCTTCCTTCCCTACTCTTCGATTCCCTCTCATTCCTCATTGCAGGTGTGGAGCGCATTGATCATCCCATGAGATTAGATCACTCACTTATTGCATCCATCACCATCAGTGAAATTGAGCTCCAATCAATCCCAAGCTTCACCTACACTCCCATCCATTCTGTTGTGAGATTTTGGGCCTCCTTCCCACTATTTTGAGCCTTAGTTTGGAGTGGTCAGTGCTCCACTTCCATTTTGATGTGCACCAATCAATTAAATCTAATCAATATCTCTATATTTCTGTAAGAATAATGTTCAATTAGCTCATATTATGTCAAATCTTCTATCAATGAGCTTTAATTCATGCTTAAATGAGAGTTTTTATCCAAGTAAATGAAATAATAAAGGAGTCAAGGAAATGAGCATGAATATAAGTGGTTTAATATGTTGATATAAGCTGTATTAGGCTTTGTTAATTTCATTTCTCAGGTCTGATGCATTTCTTCTATGGATTTCATGTGTTTCTGTACAACCTAGCTAGATGACTAGGCTAAATTGACTAGTCTCATTATTTCTTCAATTATGTGAGTTATGTTCACTCAATTTCAATTTTGGAAGTTGATTCCTGTTATTTATTGACCCCTCTATCCATACATACTTTTAGACTGAAAATTAGTTGAGGTCGTACACTTTTTGGGTAGCCTCCACTATGCAAGACTTCCCTAGGACAAAATTGCCAAATTTTCCCAAATCACTCCTAAACTCCCCAAACATTTATAAAACTATTCCGAACTATTCCAAACCTTATTCTCTTCTGTATAAATTTCACTGATAACCTCTGTGCATTTCCCCAATCCTCTGGTTGAAAGGAACTGAATAAGTCTTCCTAGTTTCATGCCTCGGTGAACCAGAAGCGTGTGAGTAAGTTTAAGTTTCAACATAGATGACTCTAAAACCTAAATGGTCCCCAATATAAATGTTTCAAGGAATATTAATTCTATGTTCTGAAACTTTCCTTATTTTCTTCCCTCTTCTTGATTCCATACTTATGAATTTCTTAGCAAAATACATTTATTTTCCTAGTCTGAAATTTTACTGAGTGTCTGCAAGTTTTATATCATAAATTTTATTTAAGTTTGTAGCAGTATTAGTGTTCAGATATGTACATCATATCTCAGAACATTACATGTCACTCCATGCATATTACTTTTGAAACATGCCTTAGTTTTTCCCTTCTTTAGAATCGTTGCAGTTGATTCATTCAAACCAATGGCTAGGGGATGGGATCATTGGTCTTGCTTAGTGAGTGACTGGCCCTATCCGCGACCCTTTTTCCTTCATGGATATTGCAAATTAGAAAGCAATTATTAGTAGAAAACATGAAGTTGTAAAAGCTATTAGAATGGCAGCGAAGTCCTATTGTCAAAATCTATGGTCAGAGCTACTACTATCGAAAAGCTTCCCAGAACAATAGGTTCAAGGAGAGATCGGTTGCTACTATCACTATGCATTCACAAGCAGTAAATCATACTATGAAGTCCCTATAATCATAAAATTACACACGGTGTTCAACGTGTTTTTGCTTAGATAAATACACATAGGTCCATTTCTCATCAGTATAGTTGCCATGCATGACTAATCTTTGAATGGGAAGAAGTACACAATCCAATGCAACAATAATAGCTCTAAAATAGTTAGAAATCACTATATACACTTGTTCAAAATAGCCATGAGCCCGTGTCAGTGCTTTTATTACACTTAAAGATTGGCGTGGCAGCCAATAAAGTTTAAAATAATTTATAGTAGATCAATTACTTGAAGAAATTCTCTTTAGAGCATTATAGCTTCAATCTAAAGAAACAAATAGCATTTGAGTAACTAAGAAAAGTTAGATCTATCTTACTATGTTATCTATGTTTTCAAGTTAGAGTCACAAATAAATGAAACAAGAGCCACGATGTGGCAATGTCCCTGACTACAACAGTTGCTTTTAGAGGGGAGAAAATTTGCAATTGCAAGGAGATATTATGAGTTGTAGTTGAAACCCAACTATTGAGATTTGATGAAAATACTTCCATAGCTAAGACCATAAAACACTAAATCAACATAAACACAAATTTTAAATTATAATCCAATAGTATTATTTATATAACAAATTTTTTTTTGGTTAAGTGCCTTGTGACTTGTTGGCACCCGGCCTGGTTGCACCAACCCTTATCATGGTTGGATTTAAGTGTCTCCTTCCAGGAGTAGCGGGTTTTGATCCTGGCCCATCAAGCAAATGAAACCCCTCTCCACCGTTTGCTCTACCGAAATTTGACAATTATTTATATAACAAATGTTGATCTCTTTTAACAAATGATATTCATAACACTATCCAATTTATTTGGCATCCTACAATTTAGTTACATCCTAAACTTTATTTTTACAATTTATATTAATTTTTTACTAAAAAATTAACTTTTTAACTTGTGATTATAAAATATAAATTAAAAAACACAATTTTGAATAAAGAATGCACTCTCTTAAACTATCCAACTACCATTGTGACCCAGTAACAACCCTATGTTATTATTATTATAATTTATTGATAATATCAAAAGCTAGTGGTAAGTTTAAACAATGACCCTCCTTTTAGATTTGACCATATTAAAGTTACCCGCCTTAAAATGGAAGAAACAAACAGGATAAGACAACAACTCTTGGGTCAGGTAAAACATTAACTTTATTATTGAAATAATAAATAGTGATTTTAGATAATGACTTTTTTGCACAAATATCATTGACTAAAAAATTCACCTAACTTTAAATCATTAAAGTAAAATAATGGATAGAAACTTTCATACTAAAATTGCTAAGCAATTTTAATAATGAAAGTTTCTATCATTGTCGAGTTTTTCATTACTGCGGAGTAATAATGGAAGTTTCAAAATTTGTCACACATTCCATGCACCCTACTCTTTTTCTAGGTACCTCTTTTTTGCAAACTCCGTCTTGATGGATGACTATGGATGACGAACAAATTAATCTCAACCATGTATAATTTTTTTATAACCGCAGAACCGACATAAGCCAGGCAACATCTCATGCTCGGAGTGAGTTGGAGTTTCAATTCGGACTATGTAAATCTCAATCAATAATGGGTGAATACAAACTTAACTTCTACTTAAATCTTTAAATCTATATAAATCTACAAACTCCAAATAAATCTAAATCTCTAAACTTTTAGCAACACCATAACTTCTAATTTTTTAATTGCTTCATACTTCTACTTAAATCCTTAAATTTATATAAATCTAATAACTAAAAACTTACTTTTTCTAAATCTTAAATAAATATAGTAACTAAAAACATGTATTTTCTTAATTAAACCTTATATTTATATAAATCTAATAACTAAAAATTTATCTTTTCTAAATTTTAAATAAATTTAGTAACTAAAAACTTATATTTTCTAAATTAAAAAAAAAAGTGTACACCTTCATAAACTAAACTAATATTAAATTTAACATATTTATAACATATGTTATCATAAAAAATTTCACATCCTAAATCATCTACCTGGCATTGCAACCCAAATTTAAACATAGCCACTCATATTTATTTTAACTCGGATCATTAGATTTAAATATTAGATTTAAATATAAGTAATTTACAAATGGCATCAGAACTCACATTTAAACCTGAGACATTCAGATTTTATATGACACCCCAACCCAGATTCGAAAGAGGTGCTCCCAAACCAGATTATGAACCTTGGTCGTTTAGATAGGTCCAGTCCACAACCATATGACCGACCACCTGTTTCAACTTGGTTGTATTATTAATATAATATAAGTTGTTTTACATAAAATATTTACTGGCGATGAGTTTAGTGTCTTAAAGGTTTTCAAAATTCACCCAATCCTGACAGTGATGTAGCTGCCCCTCTGTCATGGAAATCACTTTTAGCAGCCACGATTTTTTGCATCAATCTGGCCACATACAACAGGAATTATTAATATTTTGCATCAATCACGAATGAATTAATATAATCTCAAAATTTTGTCAGTGAAAAATTTCAGCTGTGAAAGATATTAAAATTGGAGAAAATGAGAATTATTTGATGAGGTTGCAAAATGTGCCATATTTAAAAAATAATTGTCAATCATCTAAACTCATATTTTAGAGCATGTCTATAAGAGGATCAAGAAGCTAAATGTGCAAAAAAAATGAGAATAAAGATTTTCATAAAGTTCAATTACTATTATAATCAATCATTTGAGAAAGTAATCATATTTGTTAACCAGCAAATTGCACAAATCTTACAAGAATTAATGCCCGAGTTCAAATTGAATGCTATTACTCTATATATTGTTTTTTTAAAGTATATACTTTAGATTGAATCAAATACAGATAAGCTGAAATTGAATTATTTTTAATTTTGTTTAAAATTACAAAATTACAAAAGGCAAGATTTTTACCAAAAGTTTTAGGCTTACAAAAATTAATAAATTATTCACATCCAAAACCATTAGTTGGATTCCATTATTTGATATGCAATCTTCCAAGGTTAGGATTGAAAATGGAGATTTTAGTTAAATCATTTTTTTTGCTAAAACACCAAAAAATTCATTTATGTATTGAAATGGCATTCTAATTACTATTCCTTCATATATTCAATGTGTTTAAAACGAATGGATTTCAAGTGCTCAACATGTTCACAATTCTACATTCCGTCAATTATTGCTTTGTTATTCTTAAAATCAATATTTTATAATTGTTCTTTAGACAAACTGAGTTTTTGCCTGTCCTTCGAGCTTCTTTTTTCTGGGCAACAACCTCTTTGTACTGCTGCTTGAGATTATCCTAGTCTTCTAGCTGCTTAGTCTTCCAGCGCGTCGGACAGTTCTGAAACCACACCGCAACCTGTCTTGGCTAGAGGCCTAAAACAATTTAAGAAAGAAGTGGCCTAATGCTTGGCATCTAATATTCATTGAATGGATGGTTATTAATTTATATAGCTACATCAAACTACTCCAAACATAACAACCAGCACTATATATATATTTTTACCGAAAGAAAAAAAGCTGATTTTTATTAATCAAAAGTTGCATGCTAGATATAGTATGTGTTCTGTTCCTGTTGTAAGCAGATTTACAAATTGTTCTTACATCTATTCTGATGTAGATGTTCCTCCCTTCTGGGATCTGAAAAGACTAGACTAGTCCTAATAGATTGATTGTCTAGATGGCTGAAAAGTACTCATATAGGCCAGCTTCCTGAGCAAAAGTGTTCCATCCTTCGAGCTGAATATAGACTGATAAACTGAAAAATGCTTTTATCTTGAGCTTGAAGTCTGTTGCTGGTGCTTATCACTGTAAAAAATATATACTTCGAATTGAAAAAAGTTTTAATGTGGCGGGTTTATGAAAGGCATGTGCGGATATTCCATGGCCTTTGAATCCTTTATTTCCAAAATTTTCCATTCACCCAATTGCAATGTCAGTCCTCTCTTTGAGAGCTTGTCCGCCTCTGCATTTCGCTCCCTGTAAACATGAGTGAAAGAGATTGTTTCAAAGAATGAGAGAGATCGGGTTGTCTCTTCATATAATGCATCTAGAGAAGCAATTCTACATTTCCGAGTCTTATTTATCCAATTTATAACCACCATTGAGTCACCAAATACTTGTAACTGTCTGCAGTTTCTTTCAATTGCAAAACAAAGGAGAAGTTTCAACGTCATGAGCTCTGCATAGTTGTTGGTTCCAGCTCCCAGTCCCAAGAATATTTGGAAATAGTGGCTTTGGTTTAGAAATAAGCATGCATCTCCTCCACATGTCGAATTTTGGGAGGCACCATTGAAGAAAGCCCAAGGGGTGTTTCTGTTCAATCGTTCAGGGACAACAATTCTTAGGGGAGGTGTGTTCTTTGCTTGGGGAAAGTAAGTGATTATATCTAAGCCCCTTCTTGCTACCTCTTCAGGTGAGCTGGCTTTTTCAAGAAATATGACTTTGTTTTTGGCCAACCTTAGACCCCATATGTGGATAAGTGGGAGGGATTTTATCTGGGCTGTTTGGGGGGATGATGACCAGTCCTTCCATGCCTCTTCAACTGTGTTGCCTTTCCAAATGAATTTTGAAGATGTGAAAGACTTGGAGTGCTCCCAAACCTGTTTGGAGAAAGCACAGTGAAGGAAGAGATGGTTTGAATTTTCCTCGGCATCTTTGCAAAGGTTGCACCATCCCGGGCCTTCTATCTATCTTTTCTGAAGATTCTCCCATGTTGGGATTTTGTTTGCAAGGACACACCATGGAAAGATTTTTTCCTTTAGAGGACATTTTGTCTTCCAAATCCCTTTCTGCGACCAAATTTGTCTCTCTTGGAAGAGTTGAGAACAGAGTTGTTGATAACCAATCTTTGAGGTGTATTTTTTGAGTTGTGCTTTTTCCCAAATCAACTCATCTTCTCTGTTAGTAATCCGGATGTGAGAAGATTGCAAAGCTAGAGTGTACTGATCCCAAAGGTTTGCCCATTGTTTTGGAATCTCCAAATCTTGGCTGTTTCTCCATCCTTGATGCCAAATATATATATATATATATATATATATCACAAAAGTGTTGTGCAACTTTCGGGTGGAGTTCTGTTCATTGAAAACACAATGATTGCTCTATTTTTAGTATAAACAAAGATTCCTTTCATCACCCTGTAAAACTCATGATAGATACGTTCTGTTGTGATACAAAATAAAAAATTCTAATCCAAAAATTCCTTCATTCACTATGACTTCAAAATTCCAAGATGTGACAAACACCAAGCGGCTCGAGGGCATTACATTGACAGTTAAAAGAAACTCCAAATACCTTCTTTTTCTATAGTGGAACTGGACAAAACCTTGACTAATAAGTTATCGAATTTTCTACAGAACATGACTAGAAATTAAAACCATTGATCCTTTGCAAAACCTACTAACAGTCATTTAATGGGTTGCGAACTTGTACTTTGGCTGAGCAAATTCTGTGGGATCGAACCCAGAGTCAACATCCTGAAGTAGGTTGGACGAAAGGAAGTCTACAGACGTAGGGTTGGATCCCATTTCCAGAGTTCTAATGTAGAATTGAAGATATACCAATTGGGCTTCCAGGGCCGCTGAGTTTTTCCTCCATTTTAGCATTCTTTTCATTTTTCCTAGCCAAGTCTTCTGCCAGGTATGATCTCTCTTTGTCGGGCCTCCTCAAAATTCCAAGATGTGACAAACACCAAGCAGCCCGAGGGAATTACATTGTCAGTTAAAAAAACTCCAAATAACTTCTTTTTCTATGGTGGAACTAGACAAAACCTTGACTAATAAGCTATCGAATTTTCTACAGAACATGACTAGAAATTAAAACCATTGATCCTTTGCAAAACCTACTAGCAGTCGTTTAATGGGTTGCGAACTTGCACTTTGGCTGAGCAAATTCTGTGGGATTGAACCCAGAGTCAACATCCTGAAGCAGGTTGGACAGAAGGAAGTCTACAGACGTAGGGTTGGATCCCATTTCCAGAGTTCTAATGTAGAATTGAAGATATACCAATTGGGCTTCCAGGGCCGCTAAGTTTTTCCTCCATTTTAGCATTCTTTTCCTTTTTCCTAGCCAAGTCTTCTGCCAGGTATGATCTCTCTTTGTCGGGCCTCCTCATTTTCCTTAAATAATTAACCTTTATTGTTTAGAAGTTAATTCCAGAGTACACCAAAACAATAAAACACTTTTTTTAAGACAGCTGGATATAATTCTGCTAAGATGTTTGGAACAAAGAGAAGTTGATTTTGGTCCTTACCAATGCTGACCCCTATAAATGGAATGAGAAGCACCGAACGGTGGAGCAGATATGCCTGCCATGACCCTGTTTAAGCACTTCATCCATTACATAACCTAATAGCACAAAGCCTTGATGCCAAAATTAGACAAACCCTACTATACATAAGTTAAACCCTAGCAAGCTTTATAGCAAGCCCATGGCCATTTTAAGCAGTAGTCAAGCAATAACGCAAAATCAATTTCAATAAAAAAAACATGATTTACAAATTCTCGCTAGATATATATGACTTCCCTTTCCCCGATCTAAGACTGTAAAATTGGTCAATTTGAACACTTGTGCATAATTGATAGTGGCAACTAGATTTCCTGCCAAGTGGTGGAAGAAGAGGCTTAGCTAGTACATAAAACTACTGCTTGGATTATCTTACAAAACACTGCCATAGAACTGGGATCCCTGACCTCTTCGCTGCTGCTTGGATTATCGTACAAAACACTGCCATAGAACCGGGATCCGCTCAGAAGGCCATGACCATTTGCTGCAATTCAAAAGAAACAAGAAGAACAAAATCAGGGAGGCTATCAACGATATTTTCTTTTCACTGAATTATTTTGAACAATACATTTACCATGAAATTGCTAAGAGAACTAACCGGACTGCAAATGCAAAAATCCAGGATGCTTGTTATCAGTCCCAAAATTGAAGGACATGCTTATTTTGTATATCAGTGCAAATCCTCCCTTGCTTCTTAATCCACCATAAAACTTATAGCCCTCTCTATAAATCGGCCTTTAATGTTATCATTAATAAGGCCAGCTCAGCCCAGCCTGACAATGGCGATTTCCATTATCGTAATCCAGGAGGTTACTGTTTCTAATCTCTAGGCGAGTTTTCTGTGTCTTTTTGTCTCAGGCAAAATGAAAATTAATTAATTGTCAGAACCACGGTTGTTTAATCCACTGGATTGCAAATTTGGAATATTAATTGATCTCGAAATCTGAAATATTAAATGACAAACTATTTACGAGGAGCATTATAGCAGTATTGTTGATATCAGCGATGCCGCCGGGTTGTGGGGCACATAAACTCAAGACAACATTATCTAACCAAACCAATAATAAGTTTAAAAATAGACATTTAAGAAACTTAAAAAAAAATAAAAAAATAGAAAACCTTAGTCGAATTTGTATGTTTTTTAAAAATTACTACAAATTGGTCCCAATAATCGCCCTGAGCAATTTATATATATCCCCTTATCAAAGACATAATAATTAGACTTAGTGCAGTTGTATTTTTAATCAATTGAAAGGTTTTTAGACGACTTTGACTTTACTTTTGCTCATGTACATCTAATATATATGGATTTTCATCTGACTTTGCTCTTGAAGTTCTTAATCAAATTCCCTACTTACATGGAACTAAATTCATGATAATATCGACAGGTCATTGTACTTGAATGGCTAATCTAATTTTCAATGTGAAAGGATTAAAAGTAAAATCGGGTTCCCAATGATCTATCAAATATTCGATGGTTAAATAACATTATGGGGATCCAAGGAAAACATTAATTTAAAAAAGTAAAGAAATTGTTTTTTTAATCTATCATTGCCTTATACTTGTAATATATGTAATTTTAACACTTTGGTTGTTATTTATCTTAGTCAATGTACTTAGCAATATTGGAACATACATATCTTATGAGAGACACTAAGTTCCCGTTGATATTGTAGAGTATCATATATATTTTTCAAATGATGATTCCATGGAAAATATTAAAGATGTGGTTTAAACATGAAAGTCTTATAGAATTCCTCTTCCACTACTCATAATTTATCAATTTTAAATCTATGGAAAATCTTAAGGATATGGTTCAAACAAAAAAATATTATAGAATTCCTTTTCTATTGCTTGGAACTTATCAATTTCAAAGTACTATGGAGGCATTATCTTGTGATGTGATTAGTCACAATTTTACAAATTTCAAAGTAGCAATTCGATTTAATCTTTCTAACATGATTAGAAATACTAGTTGATGTTTGGAAGTGTCATCTAATAAGTCAAGTTTTATCAATCTTGCATTGATCCAAGTTGGACCTCAGACATATCTAATAAGTCAAATTTTATAAACCTTGCATTGATCCTAGTTGGACCTCAGGCATATGCTTTGCGACTTATCATGACTTATCACAAGAACTACACGTATAACTAATAAAAACTTTAAATAAATATTTAAAACTTTAGATACCATTATTCCAAATACATAGAGCAGGGACTGCTACTCTGCAACTTATCTTGTTAATTATATGTCTAATTACCCACACAACCAGGACTTGAACCTAATAACATGAAATGATATGTGGGCTGACTAATCTATATTGCCCTACATTAAAGATAAGGAAGCAATGGGACTTCTTGGTAAGTGTTTAAGGATCTTCGTTAAGTGTTAAGATGCCTCTTACCCACCAACCAATAGGTAGTATATTTCTTTCATTACCAATGTGCCCTCCTACAACGTGCGCTCCTACTAATATAGACAAACCTCCCACTAAAGTTATCCCTCCTATTATGTAAAATTCTCTTTTTTCATGTTATATTTCTGAAAAAAAACAATTTTGGTTTACTTAGAACTTAGACCTATACAAAGTCTCACTCATTCAAACTAAAACTTCTATATTATAATCATACACACTTAAAATATTTAACATTAAAAACATATAAAAATTTAAAAATAATAATAATAATTGTTAAGAAAAAAGACCAATAAAAACTTAGAAACAAAACTCACCATCAAGAATAAGCATCAAACATGGTATAGGAAGTAGACTTTTGAAATTCCCTTTATCAAAAAAAAAATCAAAAGTTTTAAGACAATCCTCTATAATATTTTTGGTTAAAGCACACATGATATGTCAATTTTGCATTTATAGATGTATAAGAGAACCAAGCATATGGTTTTTGTTAAAAATATGTTCACCGATCATAAAATATCATAATTGATAATTGTTAAGCAAGTGAAACATGGTTGAGTTTCTTTCGTACACTTCTGGTAACAAAGTATTATTAATGTAAAGACTCTTGGATTTACTTCTTCAATTAATAAGACTGATCACTGACAGTATTTAGTGGGAGGTAAATTCATTGTGAAGACTGATCACAATAGTCTTAGACACTTCCTAACCCAAAAGGAACTCAATGACATGAAGCAAAAATGGGTAATTAAAGTTCAGTCATATGATTTTGATATTGAGTATAAACGGGGAAAAATGAATGGTGTGGCCAATGTCGTCTACTATAATCCCACAATCTCTTTGTTGTAGATGTTAACTGAGTGGAAGATCCAGTTGACCAATGAATATTTTAAGGATCAGTTTTTTGTGAAGTTTTGGACGGGGTAATCTAGAATGAAGAGTACAAGGTACATGATGACCTCATCTGTTCCAAAAACAAAAAATTTCTTAGTGCCCGGATCTGCACCAAAGAAGAAGATTTTAGAAGTTGCACATGATACACTAGTGGCTAACCACCCTGATTTTATGAATACTTATCAGAAGGTAAGGGAGAGATTCACTTGGAAGGGCCTTAAATATGATGTTCTCATGCATGTCAACAAAACAAAGTTGAGCACACACACCTTGCTGGACTCCTCCAGCCTCTTCCTATTCCAAAATAGAAACTAGAGAGTGTCTCCATGGACTTTATCACCAGGATGCCAAAGTCTCAAGGAAAAGACAACATTTATGTGGTGGTTGACAAAATTTGCACATTTTTTGCAGTCACATCCACAATTTCTGCTAGTGAGGTTGCTTCTCTATTCTTCAAGGATATTTTCAGGCTGTATGGATTACCCAGGACTATAATCAGTGACAAAGATAGCAAGTTCACTAGAGCCTTTTGGCAGGTACTATTCGAGCTGGTTGGAACAAACCTGAACATGAGCTCAAGCTATCACCCCCAGACCGATGGACAAACCGAAAGGGTGAATCACTGGCTTGAAGGATACCTCCATAATTATGTTACTGGACAACAAAAATCTTAGGCAACTTGGCTCCACTTGGGTGAGTTCTTCTATAATACTACCTTTCATCTTTCTAATAGAATGACCCCATTTATGGCCTTGTATGGGTATGAGGCTCTAAATTTTGCAGATTTAATGTTTGAATATTGCAGATCCTAGAAGGCTAAAGATTGGTTGCAGCAAAACCAAGACATTCTAAGGGAATTGAAAGAGAATTTGCATATGGCTCAGAACCAATAAAAGGTGTATGCAGATAAGCACAGAATTGACGAAGTATTCTAGGTAGAAGACTTACTCTACCTAAGGCTGGGGCCCTATAAACAGTCTTCTTTGAAGAAGAAAGGGGATGAAAAACTTCAGCCAAGATTCTATGGGCCCTACAAAATTCTAAGAAAAATTGGTGAAGTGGCCTACGAGTTAGAACTGCCAACAGAAAGTAATATCCATAATGTTCTCCATGTGTCCTATTTGAATAAGGAAGTTGGCCAATATATAGTGGAATCAAAAGATCTGCCACCCCTAGATGATGAAGGACAGTTGGTCTTGATACCAAAGAAAGTGTTACTGGGAAGAGAAAGGAAATTGAGGAACATAGCCATCAAATGATATTTGATACAATGGAAAGGATTACCCAATGAAGATGCAACTTGGGAGGAGGAGCATATCTTGCAGAACCTTGGTTTGCTTCTACTTGGGGACAAGCAGATCTAGGAGGGGAGGACTGTCATGTCCCCACCTAATTAACCAACAAAAGTGTGGAGCATGCTAAACACCTAGGGGGACTAAGTTGCATTAATTAACTATCCTAGGGAAATTTTGCTAAATAATTATGATTGAGGCATGTATTTAATTGTATTTATCATTATTATTTATTATGCAATTTAATTATGTGGAAATAATCTTTCCATGTCAGGGGAGGTGCACTTGGGTAAGCCAACTTGCCAAGAAGGAAGAATTGGAAACCTTATGACAAAAGAAGTCAGAGAGAAAAAGGGGAAAGTGCCCAAAATCCACATAAAAGTAGTCAGAGGCAAAAGCAAGAAACAATTGACAAGGAGGATGCAATTTCCTTTCGGAGACTCTGATACAACAGCAAGAAAGACAAAAAATTTGTCATAGGGAAATTCAAGAAACAATTAACAAGGAGGGTGTAGTTTCCTTTTGGAGACTCAGTCTCAAAAGCAGGGGAAAGCAAAAAACTTGTCATAGATAAAAGCAACAATTATTGGCCTAAAGAGAGCACAATTGCTAAGTTATATGGATGACTTGGACAGGGAAACATATTCACATTGCCCCTACCTTCCAATTTCTCAAGGAGCGCACATGACTTGCTAAGGTTAGGGATTCTATGTGGATTACTTGCTCTCATAGGTCACCTATTACTTACACCTACTAAAAACGTAAACTATGGATCTATAAAAAGGGGATTCAAGGTCCATTTACTAGTTTGGTTTATGATTAATTGAGTCATGCTTATGTGAAGCATAGTCTACTGAGTGTTGTGCCTCAGCCTTTGGGAGATGTGCCTCAAATCCTTCCTTCCCTACTCTTCCATTCCCTCTCATTCCTCATTGTAGGTGTGGAGTGCATTGATCATCCCATGAGATCAGATCACTCACTTATTGTATCCATAATCATTAGTGAAATTGAGCTCCAGTGAATCCCAAGCTTCACCTGCACTTCCATCCATTCTGTTGTGATATTTTGGGCCTCCTTCCCACTGTTTTGAGCCTCAGTTTGGAGTGTTCAGTGCTCCACTTCCATTTTGATGTGCAGCAATCAATTAAATCTAATACATATTTCTATATTTCTGTAAGAATACTGTTCAATTAGCTCATATTATGTCAAATATTCTATTAATGAGCTTTAATTCATGCTTAAATGAGAATTTTTATCCAAGTAAATGAAATAATAAAGGAGTCAAGGAAATGAGCATGAATCTAAGTGGTTTAATATGTTGATATAAGTTGTATTAGGCTTTGTTAATTTCATTTCTCAGGTCTAATGCATTTCTTCTATGGATTTCATGTGTTTATGTACAACATGGCTAGATGACTAGGCTAAATTGACTAGTCTCATTATTTCTTCAATTATGTGAGTTATGTTCACTCAATTTATATTTTGGAAGTTGATTCCTATTATTCATTGACCCCTCTATCCATACATACTTTCAGACCAAAAATTAGTTGAGGTCGTACACTTTTTGGGCAGCCTCCACTATGCAGGACTTCCCCAGGACAAAATTGTCAAATTTTCCCAAATCACTCCTCAACTCCCCAAACCTTTACAAAACAGTTCCGAACTATTCCAAACCTTATTCTCTTCTATATAAATGTTTGATAACCTTTGTGCATTTCCCCAAGACTCTGGTTGAAAGGAACTAAATAAGTCTTCCTAGTTTCACGGCTCGGTGAACCAGAAGCGTGTGAGTAAGTTTCAGCATAGATGACTCTAAAACCTAAATGGTCCCCAATCTAAATGTGTCAGGGAAGATTAATTATATGTTCTGAAACTTTCCTTGTTTTCTTCCCTCTTCTTGTTTCCATACTTATGAATTTCTTCGCAAAATACCTTTATTTGCCTAGTCTGAAATTTTACTGAGTGTCTGCAAGTTTTATATCATAAATTTTATTTGAGTGTCTGATTTTTAGGCAATCCAGTAACAAAATCAAGGAGAATTATCTCCCATTTTTAGTTAGGAATGGGCAAAGGCTGAATTAGCCCAGCTGGATGCCGATGTTCAGTTTTTACTTGCTGACATTCAAATCATCTAGCAATATACTCTGCCAGTTTAGTCTTCATGTTTGGCCAAAAATTTTCTTTTCTTAGCATGGTTATAGTTTTCTGATAACCCAGATGCCCTGAATAAGGAGTTTTATGAATTTCTTCTAAAATTAATAACTTAATCTTAGGTACATTAGGTACATATATTCTGTCTTTATATAGTAATAATCCTTTCTCATTCAAGCTGTACCCTGTACTTAGACTTTCTATTAGATTTTCTTTTGCTTTTGCTTATAACTTTAGGTAATTTTCATCTTGTTCTATCCCTGCTTTAAGTTGTTCTTCCAAATATGTTGTATAAGTGCTGATAGCTGCTGTAAAATTCAGCTTTGCATTTCTACTTAATGCATCAGCAACTTTATTTTTTTTCCCTTTTATGTGTTGAATTTCGAAATCATATTCACTTAGAAAAGCTAGCCAACTAGCTTGCCTAGCATTCAAGTTAGGTTGATTTAACAGTTATTTTAATCCTTTATTATCCGTCATTAAGACAAATTTTCTTCCAATTAGATGATGATGCCACATCTTTAAAGCATGTATGACATTAGCTAATTCCAAGTCATAGGTTTCATAATTCTTTTCATGAATCTTCAATTTCCTAGACTCATAAGCAATGACATGTCCTTCTTGAGTCAATACTCCACCTAAATCGTCATTGCAGGCGTCAGTACATACTATAAAATCTTTATCTAGATCAACAATTCTTAAAATTGGTGCACTAGTTAATAAGGTTTTTAACTTTTCAAAACTATCTTCGCACTTATGATTCGAATCAAATTTCTTTCCCTTTTTCTGCAAAGAGGTTATCGGATTTGCGATTCTCGAAAACCCTTCGATGAACCTCCGGTAATAACTGGTAATCCCCATGAATGATCGGACATCAGTTACATCTTTTGTAACTGGCCAATCTTTGATCGCCTTTATCTTTTCGAGATCCAACGAAATTCCTTCTTTAGTTACCACATGACCTAAGTACTGGATTTGATGTTCTCGTAACTCTTGCAAGACAATTTTTAAACGTTCTTTATGTTCTTCTTTAGATTTCAAATATATTAATATGTAGTTGATAAACACAAACACAAATGTATCCAGATATTTGTGCATTACATTATTCATTAGACACATAAAAACAACTGGAGCATTAGTAAGCCCGAATGGCATGGCGACAAACTCATAATGTCCATATCGAGTCCTAAAGTTGTTTTAAAGATGTCTTCATCTTTAATTCTAACTTGGTGATATCCAGACCGTAAGTCAATCTTTGAAAATACTGTGGCTCCCCGTAGTTGATCAAACAGATCATCTATGCGAGGTAACGGGTATCTATTCTTGATAGTCATTTTATTTAATTGACGATAATTTATGCATAGTCGTAGAGTTCAGTCCTTTTTCTTAACAAAGATGACAGGTGCCCCCCAGGGAGACACACTGGGTCGAATGAAATTCTTGTCAATAAGTTCTTTTAACTGTGACTTAAGTTCATTTAATTTGAGTATATTCATCTGATAAGGGGCTTTTGAGCTGGGCACTGCAACAAGTACCAGCTCAATGGTAAAATCTAATTCCCTCTTCGGAGGCAGTCCCAGAATTTCTTCCGGAAATACATCTGCATATTCCTTTAAAACTGGTATATCCTCCAATTTTAATTTATATATGTTTTTTATATTTTCTTCATTGGTTACTGTTATTGCATAAACTTTACAACCTTTCCTAACAGCTCTCTTAAGTTGCAGAGTAGAAATCTACCTTACGGTTGTTTTCCTAGGGACTCCCTTTATACTTATTAATTTTCCATCATTATTTACACAAGTAAACGTTTTATCAAAGCAATTCAAGACCACCCTATGCTACTCTAACCAATCCATACCAATTAATATGTCATATGAACCTAAAATTAGTACATTGAGCTTAACAAAAGTTTCAAATTGATCCATAGTTACTCCACAATTCTTTACAAAGCTAATTACTTTTCTCTTTACGTCAGTAGATAACTGAACTAACCAAGAACTTGCAAACTTTTCAACTGGAAGTTTACACTTTTCTACCAAGTTAGGAGAAATATAGCTTAAACTATCTCCTAGATCAATTAAAATAGATATGGGTGGTTGATTTATCTTACCTTCCACTTCCACCATGGAAGTTTGATAGTCTACTTACCGATTCTCTAAAGCTACATTTATCCTGGGCATTGTCCTCGCTAAATCACCAATAGTCATCTCCTCCTACATTGTGTGGATATTGTGGATAGTCTTTTTTCCGATTGGGACAGACTGAAGCATAATGCAAACCATTGCATTCCCAACACTTTATGGGTTCTTTTCATTCAAATCTCTTTGTGTAGTTACTGTGATTGTTAGCAGACTCTTTTTTCTTTTGATTGTTCTAATTGGTCTGTGAATTACTCTTATTCCCCTGGAAATTCTTATTAGATAATTTTTTGGTATTATTATTTTTAGAATTTTGATTAGACACAAACTCTTCTTCTTTTGATTAAAATTATTATTCCTTTTGGCCTTCCAGTTGGCCATACTCTCCTTTTTACGATTCTATTCATAACAGAAATTCACTTTTGTCAAGGCTTGTTCTAGGGTTTTCGGATTATCATACTCAATCCTATCCTTTATGTGATAAGGTAAACAACTGAGAAACCGTTGTACCTTCGGTTTATCGTCCACAATGTATGGCACATACCTAAGCAAACTTAGAAACTTACTGTTCAATTCTTTCATATTCATTGTGTCTAGTTTTAACTCATAGAATTCTTTAGTCCTTTCTTCATAGTACTGTTCAGATAAAAAATTATTTTTGAAGTAATTCTTGAATGTACTCCAATTTATGTTTTTCTCTCTTATACCTTTCACTCTTACCATATATCAGCTTTCCCTGTAAGATTATAAATAGTCATCCTAGCCTTTAATTGATTAGAATAGTTATAAATTTGGAAGTACATCTTCATCCTGAATAGCCAGGATTCCGCTTCCTCTCCTTTTTCAGTTTCTCTATTAAATGTTGGTGGCTTAATCTTCTTGAACTCCCCAGAGATTTCTTCATAAGGTTTATATTTCCTTTTCCTAGTATGACAGTTATCCTCACTACTGTCACTAGTATAATGAGAGTTATGTAGATCACCATATACTTCAGAAAATGAGCTACTTTCATTTTTAATCTTTTTAGTCTTTTTATACTTATGTTGATAACCTACATATTCAGAATCAGCTCTTTTACCATTTCCCTCAGTATGAAATATTTCTATTAAGATCTGATTCAGCTCCTCCTGAGCTCTCAGAATCCTCTCATTTTCTTTCTTAATTGATTCCTTTTTTTATTTCAATTCTTTAACTGTTTGTAGTATTTCGGAAGAATTATTGGTTATATCTTCTTGTATAGGTTCTTTTTGTAGGTATCTTGTTCAGTGTAAGGATATTCATCTTCTGCATATTCTTCCAATCTTTCCATACCTATCATTAACTCAGAAACAAATTTCTCTATGTATATCATTCAAAGAAAACAACATTAGCATAATGATTTAAATTTACTGTTTCATATAAGCAAGTTGAGCTTCATCAAGGCCTACTGTTTGAACCTTCTGCTCTGATACCACATGTAATGATCCAAAATTTCGTAAAAATTTAAAATTTTTAAAGTGACATAAAATGTCTTAAATCACAGTTTAGTAACTGCTAGTGGTTAGCGGAAAATGAAACAATTTAACAAAACTTAAGGGTTAGTTTTCAAATAATAGGTAAACTAATACAACTTTAATTTGTATATGTGTTATAAAGAGGACTTGCATTTAGTTGCTGCTAGCTATACTGATGATTTACTTTTGTCAAGTAGGTGAGAAACCTTGTTTGAAATCAGCGCTTACTTAGCGTTCTGCTAACTCAAATGGACTGCTCCTTCTTACAGGTTCAACAGGTAAGCCTATGATCAAGTAGGGTTTATTTAAAATTATGTCGAGAAAGTAATTCTGTAGCATGTTAAGATACTAGTATGTAGAATGATTATTAAGATGCAAGTCTCCATTGAGGTACAGTAAATTGCTTTCATTGTTTTGTATCTATGACAGTATTTATTTCTAAGCCAAAGTGACCTTTAATCCTAAACATAATCAATGCTATTTATAAGAATGAGTTCTTCCAAAGTTTCTGTTGTCGTAAGATGATTAACTTTTATAAATTATAGTACCTATTCAACTATAGATACTCACAATGAGCATAGAGCTCATGATCTTGGCATATAATTACTTCGACTGTTTTGTGATCTTACTGCTATTGTCATGTTTAATACTCAAGTGTACTGCTCTTTATGTATGAATATATTCTTATGTTTTTCAAAGGTAAATTTTACAATTATGATTATCTTCTTGCACAGCTAGTAGACAAGCTGTAATCTTAATCTCTAGGTTATAACCATGATACAAGTGTTATTGCAATATTACAATACTATATTGATTTATAATTTAACAATATTAGGTTATAACAAAAATAATAACTTGTAACCTAAGGTAGTTTTACTACCTAGTAACTACTATAGTGTAGTCGAAACTATTGGCATTATATATTATAAGTTTTGTTCCTATAATATACTAGTTCCAAAGCATGATTTAAACAATAACATGATTGACATTATAAGCAATCATATGAACTAGCTAAATGATCGATGGCATAAATTTCATTATTGGCAACGATATGAACTTTTATAATATAGTCGATAGCATGATTTGTATT
The DNA here is from genome assembly GCA_001517045.1 of Pseudotsuga menziesii. Taxonomy (NCBI): domain Eukaryota; kingdom Viridiplantae; phylum Streptophyta; class Pinopsida; order Pinales; family Pinaceae; genus Pseudotsuga; species Pseudotsuga menziesii. The sequence continues at coordinate 360,323 of LPNX010876582.1, forward strand.
ATTGGTAATGATAAATTTAAAATCTAAAATGCAGCACAGACATTAGAACTCGACCCACACTTGGTTAGATAATTGGAAGGGCACGTGGACAAGCTTCCTCCATGCATTGGTTGATTTAAATCATTTACAACCCTACTCCTTTGCACTTTGGTCTGAGGGTTTTTCCTCTTGCAGGCTGCGTTGTGAGTCTTTACGGCCATGAGAGGCCTGCAATTGCCTTAACCTTTGGCACTGTAGCCTACATTATTGTGTAAAGTGTTTTATGGTATCGTGGTTTGTGTTTAGGTTTGTCTTATGAGTAAGGAAAACTTAGTGTGAGTGGTTAAAAGCTTCTTTAAGTGGCTCGAAGCATGTAATTGGTTTTACCCTTGTGTTTGTCCGTTCCTTTCCTTGGCATCGTGAAATTGAGACTATCTCCTTGCTATGTCTGTCGCAGAGTTGGCTTAGGGGTTTTCTTGCTTCTCGGTTTAGTGCGCTCGAGATGGGTGATTGTTTCTTCTCGGCTCCAAATTCTTCTTTGTTCACAGGTATACACTTTTACTCTGCTAGAATTCTTTTTTTTCAATGATTTACTAAGTTAGGGTTTTAATAAATTTTGAACAGAGTTTATATAATGTTTGTATTTATGTTCTTGTTGGCTGCTGCTAACTGCTCCGGGATTTGAGAGGAAAACAAGCTCGTGCATTCAATAATTTCGTGGGCTTCCAACTGGTAAGCCCCGGTCTCGTCATGGGTTCTCCCTGCTTGCAGTTTGTGTTGTTGGATGAAGGTTCATGTGGTTGGAAACGTGGCTTCGAACTCTCTGTTGGTTATGATATTTAGTTTGTTGTTTATTACCCATGTTTTATTTGAAAACCCTTGCGATACTTCGTTGCATAGCACAAGCTCTTGAAGCTGTGATGTATATGTGGTTTCGGTTAAGCGATTTCAGCCTTACGGATTAAGTGATGTAATGGCGTTGTTTAAGATTATAAAGAACCTCTTCTGTGCTCAGAGATGTTTATGTGACCTTTGTCTCATTTGCTTCAGTTTTCCTATTTGAATTTAAGAAAAGAAGACTGTGGAAACAGTCGTGTTATAGATGAACTGGGTTTTACTTATACTGTTAGTAAAGTATCTCGTTACAGTTTAATATAAAATACTTTTTGCATATTTGGTTTTATTAGCGGGATTGGGTTTTGATCCTTCGACTCTACAGGCTATAAGCCTACCTTTGATTAAGGATTTTATATTGCAAATGGTTAATAATTACTGGTTTATTTTGTTCATGATTTATATATGTATTGTATTTATTAATACTCTGTATTATAATAAATTTTAAAATACTGTTTATGAGATATTGTTTAATTTCTAGAACTCAACTTTAAAGGGCTTTAAAAGAAATATTGTAAAACCCTACAGTTTATGAAATAAATCCTTGATTATATTTACAGCATTAATAACTCTGTTTTCAAAATAGGATAAAGAATGATGAAGTGACTTATGGTTATAAGTTTGATACTAGCTTGTTAAAGTAAGAAATCCTAAATAATTTTAACAGTTTTTACTTCTAGTTTTTAGTTTAAGAAAAAATACTTAGGGTTTTAGTGCAGACTACTCGAAACTAGGGTATTGTTGACTTTCAATATTTTTTTGTAGTTTTGTAATATAAAAGGATTATAAAAGAATCCTTTGGTTCTAGATAAAACACACACTAGTCTGTAATGTTAATGTTTATAAATTGTTTTACTATTTCCTTTTCACATGGTTTTTAAATGTTTGTTTACTTACTTTACTTTTGTTAACTATAATATATATATTTTTAACAGTATACTAATACTCGAATAATAATAATATTCATTGTTTCTTTTATACCTATTTTTCTATTTAGTTAGCTACAGTAAATAAAGTAGACAATACATAACACTGCTATTTAGTGTAATTCATAAACATTGAAGTAAAATCTATCTACTGTTTTCATTCCAATAAAAGAATCATTTCATTTACCTAAGAAATCTAACTGTGCTAGAGTACGACCTAAGTTCAGTTGTGGAAAAACACAGCTTGGAGATTTTAATTCTCTCTGTTTCACTATTTACATAATCATTTTTATTTCTACTATAATCTATAATTCTACTGAATCTAACATTACTCGGTTACTTTTTATTCATAAACCCTAAACACTAACATGCTTGTAGTAGATAAACTAAGAATTATTTAACCGAAGACAATAAAAGAAAATAGAACCTATTGAGGACAAGACAACAACATCTTAAGGAGGTAGTTCCTCCCAACCAAACTCCTGGAGAGCACTCCAACAACGCTTCCTCAGGACCCCCGAGCTTGTTCCTGGTCTTCTTGGCTAAGAACTAGGTGGAGAATGCAACTGTAAAACCTCTGTCACTTGACTGGTCCAATTACCTCAGTAATCGAAATCTGCTCCCAGCAGTATGATCTTCAGCTTAGAAGCTACAACTACATCAATTTCAGCAGTTAATCCCCTCAAACACACTCCAGACTGCCCTCCATTGAATTTATCTTGAGTAAATTCATTCACCCAGAATGATCACTTCTCTAGCATGAGCAGTCTCAACTCTCTTCAATGGGAAATTTTATAGAGATGCCTAGGTCTTCTGGGTCAGTTTTCATTAAATGAGCCACCTGCTATGATTCCACTTTCTTGGGGAATCATGACCACAAATATAGGGAAGTTGCCACTGGCAACTATTGGAAGTGGTTTGAGGATGCTGCCACTTGTCAGTTTGATGTCCACCCAGTATCCTCCACCAATTAACCAGTAAACACTCTTTTAATAGCTTCCCTAAGTTGTTGTCTCCTCATTTATTTATTTATAAATAAAATATTCTGAATTTACATTAAATATTCTTGACCCCACTGGGTCATCAATTACAACTTAGCATAAAATTTAACACAATGTTCCTCAAATACTATAAAATTGTTTTTGCAAATTGGGGCATGTGACATGGATACTTGGGAACAGGAAAAGAATTAACATCTCGGAAGACATAATCTTACACAATCCTCCACTAAATGAAAAAGAAGGTTTTCAATGGATAAACAAATGGTTAAAGAGGAAGGGTTTCGTTAAGCTATACGATCTCTCCTCCTCGTTGAAGAGTAGAGATTAGGTTGGTTGGCGATCCCTTAATATTGCATCTCCTCTACAAGATGTTTTTTCTTCCCTTGCAATGCCACACGGAGTACATCGAGGGGGAGCAAATGAAGGAGGAACCGGGCTAGATTTCCATTTCATGCACCGAGGGAGAGGGATATAGTCAAGCCACACGCAAGGGCTGCATCATACAGTTTCCTACATTAATGTCATGGGATGACCTCCATCACATCAATCCTTGGCTCATTAACCTCAGGATGGATCGCATTAAAACATTCAATTTCCTAATGATCACCATTAATAGGAATCACGTCTAGTTCATGACTAGAGGGTGATAGGTGTTGCATGCCGGTTCCAGATCGCTGGATCGAGCCTCCAGGTGGAGTGTGCTCAGGGAAAGAGCCTGCATATGGGGTTTCAATTGTGCATGTTAAAGTATACGAAAAGTGTAAGATTGTTAGAACATTTTTTTATGAAAAGGTAATGCTAAGAATTAGTCCAGCATTAGACTCTAGCATTAAATGTTATAATACTATGGATTACACTTCGTTTGTTGATTAGGTGCACTGCCTTGCACTACGTTGGAGATGATATGTGGCAATTCTTTCAATGTGGTTATATTTTATATGTTATCATTCAATAGATGTTATGGATTTCATGCAACAAATTTTCCAGTACTATCAATTACAGTGATACTTTGTTGTGTGATCTTGCTCCAAGATGATCAGTCATTCTTGTATGCTCTTACTTATGTAAGGGTCGTTTGCATGAAGAGTAGCCTCAACATTCTGTAGAAAAATTCACAACATATAGAGAGCACAAATGAAAGCAAGGAGGAAGGATTTTGCATACATCTCAAGCCATTAAAAATCATTAGCCTAAAATATGCATATTTCTTGGACACTTCAACCATTCCAAGCTCTTGAAACATGTCATTGCTGATGGTCAACTGTAATTTCTGTGAGCATCATCAAATTATGGGTATGTAAAGTTGTAATGTCATGTCCCCACCTAATTGACCAACAAAAGTGTGGACCATGCTAAACACCTAGGGGGACTAAGTTGCATTAATTAACTAGCCTAGGGAAATTTTGCTAAACAATTATGATTGAGGCAAGTATTTGATTTTATTTATCATTAAAATTTATTATACAGTTTAATTGTGTGGAAATAAGCTTGACATTTGAAGGGAGGCACACTTGGGCAAGCCAGCTTGCCAAGAAGGAAAAATTGGAAAACAAAAGCAGTTAGAGAGGAAAGGGGGAAAGTGCCCAAAAGCCATAGAAAAGAAGTCAGAGACAAAATTAGGAAACATTTGACAAGGAGGGGGTAGTTTCCTTTTGGAGACTCAGAGACAAAAGAAGGAAAGACATAAAATTTGTCATAGGGAAAAGCAAGAAACAATTGACAAGGAGGGTGCATTTTCCTTTTGGAGACTCGGTCTCAAAAGCAGGGGAAAGCAAAAAGGCTATCATAGATAAAAGAAACAACTATTGGCCTAAGGATGGCACAGTTGTTAAGTTGTATGGATGAATTGGATAGGGAAACGTCTTCACATGGCCCCTACCTTCCAATTTCTCAAGTAGGGTGCATGACTTGACGAGGGTTAGGGCTTCTATGTGGACGACTTGCTCTCACGGGTCACCGATTACCTACACTTGCTAAACAAGTCACCCAGGGATATATAAAAAGGGGATTAGAGCTCCATTTACTAGTTTGGTAGATGATCAACTGAGTCATTCTTATGTGAAGCATATTCTATTGAGTGTTGTGCCTCAGCCTTTGGGCGATGTGCCCCAAATCCTTCCTTCCCAACTATTCCATTCCATTTCATTCCTCATTACAGGCATGGATCACATTGATCCGCCCATGAGATAATATCAATCACTTGTTACAGACATCATCATCAGTTAAATTGAGGTCCAACGAAGCCTAAGCTTCACCTACTCTCCCGTCCATTCTATTGTCAGATTTTGGGCCTCCTTCCCACTATTTTGAACCCCATTTTGGAGTGGTCAGTCCTCCACTTCCATTTTTATGTGCACTAGTCAAATAAATCTAACAAATATCTCTGTATTTATGTAACCATAATGTTCAATTAGCTCATATTTCAAATCTTCTATCAATGAGCTTTAAGTCATACTTAAATGAGGTTTTTTATCAAGTAAATGCAATAATAAAGGAGTCAATATCATACGAATGAGTATGAGTGGTGTAATATGTTGATATAAGCTGTATTAGGCACTTTTAACTTCATTTCTCTGGTCCGATGCATTTCTGCTACGAATTTCATGTGTTTCTGTACACCCTAGCTAGATGAGTAGGCTAAATTGACTAGTCTCATTGTTTCTTCAATTATGTGAGTTTTGTTCAGTTAATTTCAATTCTGGAAGTTGCTTCATGTTTTCTATTGACCCCTCTATCTATACATACTTTCATACTAAATAATAGTTGATTTCATACACTGTTTGGATAGCCTCCACTACATAGGACTTCCCTAGGCCAAAATTACCAAATTTTCCCAAATCACTCCTAAACTCCCCAAACATTTACATAACTGCTACGAACTGATCCAAACCTTATTTTCTTCTATATAAATTTTTTATAACATGTCTGTGCATTTCCCCAAGCCTCTGGTTGAAAGGAACTGAATAAGTCTTCCTAGTTTCACGGTTGGGTGACCCAGAAGAACAAGAGTAAGTTTCAACATAGATGAATCGAAAACCTAAATGGTCCCCGATCTAAATTTGTTAAGGAAGATTAATTCTATGTTCTGGAACTTTCCTTGGTTTCTTCCCTCTTCCTACTTCCATAATTATGTATTTCTCAGCAAAATATCTTTATTTTCCTAGTCAAGAATTTTACTGTGTCTGCAAGTTTTATATTAGAAATATTAATTAAGTTTGCAGCAGTATTAGTGTTCATATCTGTACATCAGATCTCAAAAAATTACATTGGTATCATATCATGGTCCTCCATACCTTCTCTTGATAATCATCGATGGGTCCAAAATACACTTTGATTATAAACGAAAGATCCCACAAGAAGAGGAAGTTGAATCTGTGGAAGGGAGATTCCATGATGAAAAATATGAGAAGTATGAGTTCTGAAACTTTGTGAGGAACATGTTGAAATTATGGAAGACATTTCAACTAACATCTTACGGTCTGGTCAAGAGAAGAGAGAATTCCTAGCTAAACATTTGGGAGCTAAATATGGAGAAGGGAGTAGCATTGGTTCCTAATGTGAAGAGAGAAAGATCATGCATGGATCTATTTTATCCAATATTGGGCCTTGGAATAGGCCTCTAGATTATATATATGAACAAAAGTTGTATCCCTAACCTACTATGCCCAAATTTGTAGAGATCCCAAAGGACGACCATGAAGCACAGGCTGAAACAAATATTTCTACATGGGAGGATAATTTTTTTTGTTTATCAATCCTTGAGTGAAGAATCACCTTCCTGGAAAAATCACCTTGTTGTATTTTGATGGCACTTCCAATTGCTCAGTGAGTGAGCTCTTGGATCCAGAAAATGGACACATGTTTTCAACTAAATCCTTTGTCATAAAGGGATGCCATCAACTTGGAAGGCTTACATATTGATGGGGAGTCCATTGACTAGTGGTTTCATGGCATGAAGATCCTAGTCCATGATCAAGTAGTCACCTACGAGGAATGCACCAGGATATTAACAGAAAGGTTTGACCGGAGATATCCAGACATATCTTTCTAGGATTTGGCTAATATTAGACAAGTGGGAACTCCAGAAGCATACATCTTAGAGTTCCAAAATGTGGATGTAATGGTCACTAACATATCAAAAGCAAGGTTGATCTTTTTTTTTTACAGAAGGACTGGATAAACCTTTGAAGGGCCTGGTGAAATCTTACCGACCCACGAATCTGCAAGAAGCGTCAGCAGAACTAAGGACCCGCAAGATTCAATTTCAAGGACCAAGTTTCCTCCCATGCCTCCTATGCCTCTTAAATGGAATAATTAAAGACCTCCAGTGAGGAACTTTCCTTCCCCTAGCAAGAAATATTACTCCTACAAGGATCAAGATGAACTAAGGAGGAAAAATCTCTATTTTTTCTACCAAGAACCTTGGGCTCCATGCCACAAGTGTGTGAAGGGGAAGGCACACTACATCGAAGTGTTCTCTGAATGTGATGAGGAGATAGTGGAAGAATATCACATGGGTGATGGATAATATGAAACAGTTGAGGAAGAGGAGAAACTCCCTCAATCCAGCAGCAAAATTGCAGTACTCAATGGGGTACCCCAGTACCATACATTAATCCTGAAATGAGTACTGCAAGGCTAAAGAATCACAGTACTTGTTGATGGGGGTGCCACCCATAATTTTATTGATGCAACCCTGGTGGAGAAAAGGAAGTTGGTGATGGATTCTTTTGAGGGATTCATTGTGGTTATTCCCATAAATCATACCATGGAAGACATCGATGGGTTCCAAACCTGCAAGTGAGTCTTGGAGACTACACCGTGAAGGACAACTTTTATGCTGTCATTGTGGCAGAAACCAACCTGGTGTTGGGAGTTCAATGGTTGTACTCCATTGGATAACATTCCATGAATTATAAATTATGCTAGATAAGTTTCAAGGATGCTAAAGGGAAACTTGTCGTTATGAAGGGAATGAACACTTACCCAAACCAAGTAATTTATGCTAGTAGTATGAGATCCATTATGAGACATGGAGACATTGAATGGGCTAAAGAATGCCAAATTATTAATGAGGGAACTACTACCAAAGTTTCTACCAACCCAAAGACATCAAAAAGATGTTGCACAAACATACGGGTGTTTTTGAAAACCTTCCACATGGCAGGCCACCTGACCATGGAATTGAGCACATAATTGAGTTGGAATTTGGTACAATTATGATAAAAATACACCCCTACAATCATCCAAAGAGGTTCAAGGATGAGTTTGAGAAGGCCATCAAGGAGCTCCTTTATTTGGGACTCATTAGACCAAGTTCCAGTCCTTTTGCTTCTTCGATGGTTATGGTGAAGAAGAAGGATGGGACTCTCAGGATGTGCATAGATTATTGAGCCTTGAACAAGAAGACCATAAATAACCAGTACCCAATCCCTTAGATTGATGAGTTGATGTATGAACTACATGGGGAAAAATTCTTCTCCAAGATAGATCTCTGATCTGGGTACCACCAAATCAGAATGAGGGAGGAAGACATACAAAAGACAACTTTCCTTTGTCATTTCGGTCACTTTGAGTTTTTGGTCATGCCATTTGGCTTGACTAATGCTCCTACAACCTTCCAGTCATGCATGAACAAGGTGTATAGTGAGAAGCTCTGTAATATGTCCTTGTATTCTTTGATGATATTTTGATTTATAGCAGGACATGGGAGGAGCACCTACTCCACTTGGACGGGGTACTCAAAATACTTGCAGATTACTAGACCTTCTTTGATAAGTTGTCCAAATGTGAGTTTGGAATGAAAGAACTCCTCTATATCGACCATGTGATCTACCAAGAAGGATTCAAGGTACACCAAGAAAAGATAGGGGCCATTTTGGGTTGGCCAAGACCAAAGAATCTCACCGAACTGAGAGGATTCATTGGCCTTTGTAACTTCTACCATATATTTGTCAAAGGATAATCCCAGTACACTAGACCCTTGATAAATATAACTAACAAGGGTGCATTTAGTTGGAATGGGGAGGCTGAAAAAACTTTCCAGAAGATGAAAGAGATAATGAGAAGTTGTTCAGTACTTTCCTTGCCTGATTTTTCCAAAATTTTTTGTTGGAATGTGATGCTTCTGGTGAAGGCATTGGAGTTGTTCTGATGCAAGATAGGAACCCTATTGCATTCGAGAGCAGAAAACAGAAGCCACATGAAAGGTTGTATTCAATCTATGACAAGGAGATTATGGTCATTATGCATGCATTGGACAAATTCCGACAGTATTTAGTGGGAGGTAAATTCATTGTGAAGACTGATCACAATAGTCTTAGACACTTCCTAACCCAAAAGGAACTCGATAACAAGAAGCAAAAATGGGTAATTAAAGTTCAGTCATATGATTTTGATATTGAGTATAAAAGGGGAAAAATGAATGTTGTGGCCAATGTTGTCTACTGCAATCCCACAATCTCTTTGTTGCAGATGTTAACTGAGTGGAAGATCCAGTTGACCACTGAATATTCTAAGGATCAGTTTTATTGTGAAGTTTTGGATGGGGTAATCTAGAATGAAGAGTACAAGGTACATTATGACCTCATCTATTCCAAAAACAAAAAAAATTCTTAGTGCCTGGATCTGCACTAAAGAAGAATATTTTGGAAGATGCACATGATGCACCCGTGGCTAGCCACCCTGGTTTTATGAATACTTATCAGAAGGTAAGGGAGAGATTCACTTGGAAGGGCCTTAAATATGATGTTCTCATGCATGTGAAGGAATGTTCTGCATGTCAACAGAACAAAGTTGAGCACACACACCTTGCTGGACTCCTCTAGCCTTTTCCTATTCCAGAATAGAAATTGGAGAGTGTCTCCATGGAATTTATCACCAAGATGCCAAAGTCTCAAGGAAAAGACAACATTTATGTGGTGGTTGATAGGTTGACAAAATTTGCACATTTTTTTGCAGCCACATCCACAATTTCTGCTAGTGAGGTTGCTTCTCTATTCTTCAAGGATATTTTCAGGCTGCATGGACTACCTAGGACTATAATCAGTGACAAAGATAGCAAGTTCACTAGAGCCTTTTGGCGGGCACTATTCGAGCTGGTTGGAACAAACCTGAACATGAGCACAAGCTATCACCCCCAGATCGATGGAAAAACTGAAAGGGTGAATCACTGGCTTGAAGGATACCTCCATAATTATGTTACTGGACAACAAAAATCTTGGGAAACTTGGCTCCACTTGGGTGAGTTCTGCTATAATACTACCTTTCATCTTTCTATCAGAATGACCCCATTTATGGCCTTGTATGGGTATGAGGCTCTAAATTTTGCAAATTTAATGTTTGAATATTGCAAATCCTAGAAGGCTAAAGATTGGTTGCCGCAAAACCAAGACATTCTAAGGGAATTGAAAGAGAATTTGCATATGGCTCAGAACCAATAAAAGGTGTATGTAGATAAGCACAGAATTGATGGAGTATTCCAGGTAGAAGACTTATTCTACCTAAGGATGCGACCCTATAGACAGTCTTCTTTGAAGAAGAAAGGGGATGAAAAACTTCAGCCAAGATTCTATGGGCCCTACAAAATTCTAAGAAAAATTGGTGAAGTGGCCTACGAGTTAGAACTGCCAACAGAAAGTAAGATCCATAATGTTCTCCATGTGTCCTATTTGAAGAAGGAAGTTGGCTAATATATAGTGGAATCAAAAGATCTGCCACCCCTAGATGATGAAGGACAGTTGGTCTTGATACCAGAGAAAGTGTTACTAGGAAGAGAAAGGAAATTGAGGAACATAGCCATCAAATGATATTTGATACAATGGAAAGGATTACCCAATGAAGATGCAACTTGGGAGGGGGAACATATCTTGCAGAACCCTGGTTTGCTTCTGCTTGGGGACAAGCAAATCTAGGAGGGGAGGACTGTCATGTCCCCACCTAATTAACCAACAAAAGTGTGGAGCATGTTAAACACCTAGGGGGACTAAGTTGCATTAATTAACTATCCTAGGGAAATTTTGCTAAACAATTATGATTGAGGCATGTATTTAATTTTATTTATCGTTATTATTTATTATGCAATTTAATTATGTGGAAATAATATTTCCATGTCAGGGGAGGTGCACTTGGGCAAGCCAACTTTCCAAGATGGAAGAATTGGAAACCTTATGACAAAAGAAGTCAGAGAGGAAAAGGGGAAAGTGCCCAAAAGCCACAGAAAAGTAGTCAGAGGCAAAAGCAAGAAACCATTGACAAGGAGGGTGCAATTTCCTTTTGGAGACTCAAATACAAAAGCAAGAAAGACAAAAAAGTTGTCATAGGGAAAATCAAGAAACAATGGACAAGGAGGGTGTAGTTTCCTTTTGGAGACTCAGTCTCAAAAGCAGGGGAAAGCAGAAAACTTGTCATAGATAAAAGCAACAACTATTGGCCTAAGGAGGGCACAATTGCTAAGTTATATGGATGACTTGGATAGGGAAACATATTCACATGGCCCCTACCTTCCAATTTCTCAAGGAGCGCACATGACTTGGCTAAGGTTAGGGATTCTATGTGGATTACTTGCTCTCATAGGTCACCTATTACATACACCTGCTAAAAACGTAAACTATGGATCTATAAAAAGGGGATTCAAGGTCCATTTACTAGTTTGGTTTATGATTAATTGAGTCATGCTTATGCGAAGCATAGTCTACTGAGTGGTGTGCCTCAGCCTTTAGGAGATGCACCCCAAATCCTTCCTTCCCTACTCTTCCATTCCCTCTCATTCCTCATTGCAGGTGTGGAGCGCATTGATCATCCCATGAGATAAGATCACTCACTTATTGCATCCATCATCATCAACGAAATTGAGCTCCAGTGAAGCCCAAGCTTCACCTAAACTCCCATCCATTCTGTTGTGAGATTTTGGGCCTCCTTCCCACTGTTTTAAGCCTCAGTTTGGAGTGGTTAGTGCTCCACTTCCATTTTGATGTGCACCAATCAATTAAATCTAATAAATATCTCTATATTTCTGTGAGAATATTGTTCAATTAGCTCATATTATGTCAAATCTTCTATTAATGAGCTTTAATTCATGCTTAAATGAGAGTTTTTATCCAAGTAAATGAAATAATAAAGGAGTCAAGGAAATGAGCATGAATCTAAGTGGGTTAATATGTTGATATAACCTATATTAGGATTTGTTAATTTCATTTCTTAGGTCTGATGCATTTCTTCAATGGATTTCATGTGTTTCTGTACAACCTAGCTAGATGAGTAGGTTAAATTGACTAGTCTCATTTTTTCTTCAATTATGTGAGTTATGTTCACTCAATTTTGATTTTGGAAGTTGTTTACTGTTATTTATTGACCCCTCTATCCATACATACTTTCAAACTAAAAATTAGTTGAGGTCGTACACTTTTTGGGTAGCCTCCACTATGCAGGACTTCCCCAAGACAAAATTGCCAAATTTTCCTAAATCACTCCTAAACTCCCCAAACCTTTACAAAATTGTTCCGAACTATTCCAGGCCTTATTCTCTTATGTATAAATGTCTGATAACCTCTGTGCATTTCCCCAAGCCTCTGGTTGAAAGGAACTGAATAAGTCTTCCTAGTTTCACGGCTAGGTGAACCATAAGCGTGGGAGTAAGTTTCAGCATAGATGACTCTAAAACCTAAATGGTCCCCAATATAAATGTGTCAGGGAAGATTAATTCTATGTTCAGAAAATTTCCTTGTTTTCTTCCCTCTTCTTGATTCCATACTTATGAATTTCTTAGCAAAATACTTTTATTTTCCTAGTCTGAAATTTTACCGAGTGTCTGCAAGTTTTATATCATAAATTTTATTTAAGTTTGTAGCAGTATTAGTGTTCAAATCTGTACATCATATCTCAGAACATTACATGTCACTCCATGCATATTCCTTTTGAAACATGCCTTAGTTTTTCCCTTCTTTAGAATCGTTGCAGTTGAGTCATTCAAACCAATGGCTAGGGGATGGGATCGGTGGTCTTGCTTAGTGAGTGACTGGCCCTATCCGCGACCCTTTTTCCTTCCTGGATATTGCAAATTAGAAAGCAACTATTAGTAGAAAACATGAAGTTGTATTCAAAAGCTATTAGAATGGCAGCGAAGTCCTATTGTCAAAATCTGTAGTTAGAGCTACTACTATCAAAAAGCTTCCCAGAACAACAGGTGCAAGGAGAGATCGGTTGCTACTATCACTATGCATTCACAAGCAGTAAATCATACTATGAAGTCCTTATAATCATAAAATTACACACGGTGTTCAACTTGTGTTTGCTTAGATAAATATACATGGGTCCATTTCTCATCGATATAGTTGTCATGCATGACTAATCTTTGAATGGGAAGAAGTACACAATCCGATGCAACAATAATAGCTCTAAAATAGTTAGAAATCACTGCATACACTTGTTCAAAATAGCCACGAGCCCGTGGCAGTGCTTTTACTACACTTAAAGATTGAAGTGGCAGCCAATAAAGTTTAAAATAATTTATAGTAGATCAATCACTTGAAGAAATTCTCTTTAGAGCATTATAGCTTCAATCTAAAGAAACAAATAACATTTGAGTAACTGAGAAAAGTTAGATCTATCTTACAATGTTATCTACGTTTTCAAGTTAGAATCACAAATAAATGAAATAATTAGACTTAGTGCAATTGTATTTTTAATCAATGGAAAGGTTTTTAGACGACTTTACTTTTGCTCACATACATCTAATATATATGGATTTTCGTCTGACTCTACTCTTGAAGTTCTTAATCAAATTACCTACTTACATGGAACTAAATTCATGATAATATCGACAGGCCATTACACTTGAATGTCCAATCTAATTTTCAATGTGAAAGGATTAAAAGTAAAATCGGGTTGCCAATGATCTATCAAATATTCGATGGTTAAATAACATTATGGGATCCAGGAAAAGATTAATTTAAAAAAGTAACGAAATTGTTTTTTTAATCTATCATTGCCTTATACTTGTAATATATGTAATTTTAACACTTTGATTGTTATATATCTTAGTCAATGTACTTAGCAATATTGGAACATACATATCTTATGAGAGACACTAAGTTCTCGTTGATATTGTAGAGTATCATATATATTTTTCAAATGACGATTCTATGGAAAATATTAAAGATATGGTTTAAACATGAAAGTCTTATAGAATTCCTCTTCCACTATTCAGAATTTATCAATTTTAAATCTATGGAAAATCTTAAAGATGTGGTTCAAACAAAAAAATATTATATAATTCCTCTTCTACTACTTGGAACTTATTGATTTCAAATTACTATGGAGGCATTATCTTGTGATGTGATTAGTCACAATTTTACAAATTTCAAAGTAGCAATTCGATTTAATCTTTCTAACATGATTAGCAATACTAGTTGATGTTTGGAAGTGTCATCTATTAAGTCAAGTTTTATCAATCTTGCATTGATCCAACTTGGACCTCAGGCATATCTAATAAGTCAAATTTTATAAACCTTGCATTGATCCTAGTTGGACCTTAGGCATATGCTTTGCGACTTATCATGACTTATCACAATAACTACACGTATAACTAATAAAAACTTTAAATAAATATTTAAAACTTTAGATACCATTATTCCAAATACATAGAGCAGGGACTTGCTACTCTCCAACTTATCTTGTTAATTATATGTCTAATTACCCACACAACCAGGACTTGAACCTAATAACATGGAATGATATGTGGGCCGACTAATCTATATTGCCCTACATTAAAGATAAGGAAGCAATGGGACTTCTTGGTAAGTGTTTAAGGATCTTCGTTAAGTGTTAAGATGCCTCTTACCCACCAACCAATAGATAGTATATTTCTTTCATTACCAATGTGCCCTCCTACAACGTGCACTCCTACTAATATAGACAAACATCCCACTAAAGTTATCCCTCCTATTATGTAAAATTCTCTTTTTCATGTTATATTTCTGAAAAAACAATTTTGGTTTACTAAGAACTTAGACCTATACAAAGTCTCACTCATTCAAACTAAAACTTCTATATTATAATTATAGACACTTAAAATATTTAACATTAAAAACATATAAAAATTTAAAAATAATAATAATAATAATAATTGTTAAGAAAAAAGAGCAATAAAAACTTGAAACAAAACTCACCATCAAGAATAAGCATCAAACATGGTCACTTTTGATGATATAGGAAGTAGACTTTTGAAATTCCCTTTATCAAAAAAAAATCAAAAGTTTTAAGACAATCCTCCATAATATTTTTGGTTAAAGCACACATGATATGTCAATTTTGCATTTATAGACGTATAAGAGAACCAAGCATATGGTTTTTGTTAAAAATACGTTCACCGATCATAAAATATCATAATTGATAATTGTTAAGCAAGTGAAACATGGTTGAGTTTCTTTTGTACACTTCTGGTAACAAAGTATTATTAATGTAGAGATTCTTGGCTTTATTTCTTCAATCAATAATCATAAGTATATTAAAAATATTTTAAAAACCATTTTAATAGCAAATAATTAAGCATAACATGAATTTAATTAATAATTAATTGAAAAATATATGTTTAAATGCCAAATTTGTATAATAATGTAGTAGTATTTTTATAGCAAAGCTTTCACTCTCTTTTGAATTTTAGAATGGTATTAAACTTCCCTACCAACTAGGAGACTACCAATAATATATATATATAATTACTACATCAAAGCAATTACCAATAATAATATATCTATTTTAGTGAGAGATAATCACCTAGTTGAAATTTTAAAAGGCAAACACCCATCAAAATTGCCAATTACAATCAAAACTCGAAACATTTTCTATATTTTAAACCAGATTTTAACAATCTCCATAAAATGTTAGCCGTATTTAACAAATAAATTGAGCCATAACAAAAAAATTCACCATTCCATGAGTGCCTCACTCTTGTATCTATTTATGTGGACACTAAAATACCCATAGCATAGTGAGTCTAAAAATACATCAACAGATCCGTGTATTTTTTCGCTCAATATGTATATTTCATATATATATGTAATATAATGAATACGTAGTTATACAGGAGCATGTATATAGGTAAATGAGATTGAGGAAAATCTATGACCCCAGAAAGTGAAATGCGACATAACCGAGGAGGGGATGTTTTAATTAACTGTGCTATTTCTAGAAAGTGAAATGCGACAGAACCGAGGAGGGGCGGTTTTACTTAACTGTGTTAAGATAACGACAAGTAAATTAAAAAGAAATTTAATCATATGTGCACCAGTGGTCTAGTGGTAGAATAGTACCCTGCCACGGTACAGACCCGGGTTCGATTCCCGGCTGGTGCAGGTTTTTATTCGTTTTGCCACTGTTTAATAATAACATATCTCATATTTGGGGGTTACAATATTGTTCAATAAAATGATGTCCACCTTTCATATGCTTCTGATGTCGTTCGTAGCATAGTGGTGAGCATTTCCGACTTTCACGCGGGTGACCTGAGTTCGATCCCTAGTAAACGCGTTCGATAACCAATCAAATTTTTTAATGCTCTACCTCAGCTGGTTCCTTCATTCAAGGCCTCATCCGACATACCAGCGGAACGTGCTATTGGCATTGCACGTCTAGTTAGTCAGTCAACATTAGTGAAACCCAAGTTCAACATTTGAATGTAGTTGAATCTTCTTTCAATAATGACTGCATTTAGATAAGGGAGTAGGGTTTTGTAATTCCATGGGAGGAATTGGAAGATAGAATGGGTTCTTTGTGTTTTTTTTGTTTCCAAAACTTCATTGTATCTTCCTTTAGCTGTAACCTTTTCTTATTAGTAGCATAAGGGGGCAAATGTCATCTAGCAATAACAATGTAAGTATCGCAAAAACAATGTAAGCATAAGGGGGCAAATGTCATCTAGCAATAACAATGTAAGTATAGCAACAACAATGTAAGCATAAGGGGGCAAATGTCATCTAGCAATAACAATGTAAGTATAGCAACAACAATGTAAGCATAAGGGGGCAAATGTCATCTAGCAACAACAATGTAAGCATAAGGGGTAATGTCTTAGCAACAACAATGGAACATTTTCTTATTAATAGTATAAGGGGTAAATGTCTTATTTGAAGAGCTTCTTCAGAGTGAGTAATAAGTAGAAATGTTAAATGGGATCTAAATCATTGGTTTCTTAGTGGAGATCCCATGTATGACATGGATATTGAGAGCTAACTTTCTTAGTGGAGATCCTATGTATGACATGGATAGTAAGAGCTAATTGGAGGAAAATTTAAATTGGCACTCTCTATTTCTAATCAACACATGGACCATTCCATGGGGTGAAGAAGATATCGAGATTCTTTTTTCAGTCTTGGATAGCCAAACAAATGTTAACGTAATGATATGAATATTCTATTGTTGATCAACATCTAGATGTCCTTATCAATTGGGAAAATTTCTTGTAACATAAGGGGCATTAATTCTACAACATAGTTGCATGTTAGCTAAGAAATTCGTAGCATGAGAAACCAACATAAGCGACTTGAATGACATGGATATCAATCTAGTGAAGCAAGGCTTGAATTCCCAAGTTGGCCCCAAAGAAGAAGCCCAAGCCCTTAATGGGCTAAATTCTATGTACTTTTAAATGTTAATTATACTTCAAGTAATCTGAGTATGAATGTTTCCACACTATTTAGTCATTGTTATGATTTTTCTAATTTCACCGTGCAGAAGTTTTGAAAGATCAAGTAGTTTTTTTGGGTGAAATTTTTGGCATTTTGAACAATAGGTTTTGACCATGCTCATTTTATTATATTTTATCTTTGCTATCTAGTTTGGGCGTAATTATCCTCTAATACAAAATTAAGTATCCATGTAAACAATATTAATAAATAAATAATGATAAAATCCTCACTTAATGTTTTAAATCACTTTAGATACATCTTAACTTTAGATCTACTAAGCATTAAGAGGGATCAAATATTTTAACATCTGTTGATACTTGTTAGATCCAACGTAATTATTCTCTAATACAAAATTAAGTATCCATGTAAACATTATTAATAAATAAATAATAATAAAATCCTCACTTAATGTTCTAAATCACTTTAGATACATCTTAACTTTAGATCTACTAAGCATTAAGAGGGATCAAATATTTTAACATTTGTTGATACTTGTTAGATCCAAAATAAAATATTTGTTTATACTTGATAGATTAAAAATTAAAAAGAATGTACACTAATATTTTCCAATTCCATTTAAAAAAAAATGTGATTTATCATTTGTTAGAGGGCTACTCCACAGAAAATACCAACACTTACTATTCAACTTGAATCAAGGCATGAAATCTTACATCATCAACACATTTAGGGGCTCACAAGAGCGTCATGTCACTTGCCATAATTGAACCTCGGTGGGGAGGGTAACAATCATTCCTCCCAAACACCCAAGCTACATCCAATGGATGGACATCCAATCCCATTTAACTTGAAAGCAACAATTCTACTCCCTTCATTAGTTTCTTCTACTATTTTTGGATGTTTATTTTTTTTTGTATATCTAAAACTTTTGAATTTTAAAATATGCAAGGGGTTTATATTATCCTTGTTTTAATGCACATTACATGTACAATTAAATTTAACATTATAGTTAACTCTCAAACTGATTTTTAAGAGAAAAATAATAATAAAAATATGTATACCTAAGGATTTACACCAAGTTAATAATATGGTAATAGGGCAAAATAAATACAAATACATTAACATAATGCTATATTAAAAATGTAAAATGTTTAACCTTCATTTTTATGTTGTTAATACCAACAAATTAAAATACACCCATCTATCTTAAAAACTATTAAAAATAATAAATAAAAAAATAAAAATAAAAATAAAAATACATCTAATTCAAAATCCCTCTTATAAATAATGCTTTCTCAATAAAGTATTATCTCATTAAGATGATAATATAACTTTCAAACTTCAAAGCAAATTGTGAAGAAGCAAATAACTATCCATATTCCTAATTGTTTGATTTTCAACCATGTAAACATTTTAAGTAAATTGATGGAAAGACAATTAGAAATTATGAGTTAATATTTAAGCAAGTTAATTTAACATATGAATGATTAAGAGATTCTATTATGAAAAAAAATGTCTCTTTTACCTTAGCCAAATTATATATTCATTAATTCATATATGGCTTACACCCTAACCGTAGATCTGTTCTTGAAACCCAAAATCAAGTTACATATGAGGAAGTGGATATGAAATTTATTGTAACACCTACTATCATGGGAGGTTTGATAATATCTTAAAGAATGATTTGGAAACTAAGAAGATGCTTAAAAAGGTTAAAGGTTAATTGCTTACCTCAAAGGTCTTATTCAAAGAACAATGACATAAGTTTAAGAGACAAGACTTGATAATCAAGAAGAATATAGAAAATGGTTCATGTTATATTTGAATCCCACAAAATATACATGTGGTAAGAAATAGAAAATGACATATAGTCCAAGTTATATTCAAAGCCCACAAAATATACATGTGGTAAGAAATAGAAAATGAAATATGGTCCAACTTATATACTAAGTTCATAAAATATGTATATTGCAAGTATACAACTTTTAACTTTGTAGATGTTAATTAAAGTAATATCAAGGACATCTAAAGGAAGTAAAAGCATTCACCTATGTCTCCCATAACCCATGTGTTTTAAGTTAGGCATTAACGGAGGATGTTAATAATGTGTTAGTATGAGGAGTACCACAAGCAAGTGCTATGCTCACTCTACCTTAAGATGGAAGCAATCTCATAAATCCTTTTAGTCTAGAATTTAGAGCCATACAACTAACTAATGTGTATATTTCGTTTTTAAGTCTTATAACATATATTCTATGTAGTCTTGGAGATTAGAATATACATGGGTGTGCTAAGTTAAAACAAAGATATTCATTGAAACAAGACATGCGTAAAGTGCATATATTTGTCAATTATGATGAAGGATGGCTTGATAACTATGAGGTATCGTCATGCATCTAACTAGTTTTGTGCCAACAAGTGACAAGTTCACATTTACATGGGTGATGTACACTAGTTTACACCAATGGGTTTGTTAGGGATTCCATTCAACAGTCTGGGGAAGAATATATTAGGGTTCCCCACAATGATTGTACGTTGGAAAGAAAAAAAGGAAAAAAAACTTATAAGGGATCATCATAAACACTTTGATAAAAGAAAAACAAAATTTTCCAAGTTCATCTTAAGCCATTTCTCGTTTTCCTTACTTTCAATCTTCTACCAAAGTTCTCAAGATGGAAATCATTATTAATCCACCACAAACTAATAAGTCAACCCCCTGGGGGTTCTTTGATGGTGCCAATCAAAATAATGGTATGAAGTGTGGAGTTGTGTATATCTTACATGTTTCAGATGATCATTACTTTGCAAACAAGTCCTTCCTAGGCCAGGATACCAATAACTATGGAGAATTCGAAGTTATTGTATTGTAGATAAAAGTTTCTTTAAAAAGGTGATGAACCTATATGGGACTAAAAGAGCTCTACAACTAGAGTTTCTGCTTTTTCACTCTCGTATTTATTATTTCCATGGCTTCCCCTTCAGGTCGATGGCAGGGGGGATCTCTCTTGATGTGTGGATGAAAAAGGCCAATGATGCAACTGTCGATGCAACTCCAAAGTCTATTCCTGATTTGGATTCACGCTTTGTAAAGCTTACCACGTCCCCAGAGGTAAAGCAATCTTTTGCCTCTTCGAAAAGTAAGATACTCACCTTAACAAATAAACTATTAGTGGGATACTTCACCGGCTTATGGTCCTCTCCAAAATCCATAGAAACATGGTTGAATAAAAATTGGAGGCCGTTGATAAAGGGTTAAGTCATTCAAATTTTGTGTGGAAAGGGATTATTTGTCTTCTTATTTGAACATAAAGAGGTTAGAGACCTCATCTTCTGAAATGACCCATATTTCTTGGGGTCGAGAGGTATGTACTTAACTCATTGCGAAAAGAAAGATGCAAGATGAAGAACTAGAAAAGGATATAGAATGGAATGCAATATCTAGAAAAGGGAAAAGGGGACCAACGAAGCAAGCCTCCCCGGAAGGTGAAAAGGAAGAAGAGACATGTAATAGATTTCAAGCTCTGGTCAGTCAAGAGGAGGAACAATAAGAATAAGGTGAAATAGGAAATCACCCTCAAAAGGAAACATAAATGGAACAATCGATAATCGTAGAAACAATGGAATAAGTAAACTATGTGTCAATTCTTCTAGAGAAGCCTTATGAAGAAGTCCCTTTAGGAGCCTCTGGATCAACCAAATCTAAGTGAAGAATATTTCAGGAAGAAACTTAAAAATACAAGGAACTCGGGAAAGAGATCATTGAAAAAAAGGGAAGGAATCCTAATAGAGACCATAGAGATGAGCAGGTAGAAAAATAAAAAGTGGAAGGGAAGCAATCCAGTTTGGAAAATCACCTTACGTTTCTTTGCTCATCATGAAAACAAACCCATGAGGATCAAGAGAATTGTAAGACAAGTTTCTCCTCTCTCAACTCCAAGAAATAATGACAATTGTCTCTTGGAATTTCAGGGGTTTAGGAGGAAAATCAAAGGTTGAAGCAACTAGAACAATGGTAAGAAAAGACAAAATATCCATACTCCTGATCCTAGAGACAAAAATGGGTGAAGAAGATTGCAAAGAAGTTTTGAAGAAAATATGGAAGAATGGAGAAGGTGTTTCAGTAGGATGTTTGGGTTCATCAGGGGGTCTAAGCACATGGTGGGACAAGAGAAGGTTCTCATTAGTAGAATTTTGGAGAAATACCAATTGGACAATGGTTGATTTTGTCGACACTGAGGAGAATCAACATCTCCATATTTGCAATGTGTATGGGTATGTATTGTATCATAAAAAGTAGGAATTTTGGAGATCCTGTTGCAAACTCTGGGATAAGGACCTACATATAAGAAGTATTGTAGCCAGGAACTTTAATGTCTTTGTTTCTCGGTTGAAAAGACGGGGGGGGGTCAAGGGTTAGAGGCCCATTTGGAGAACAACTCAAGCATATGCAATCTCTTTGGGATCTCATTGACATAAAACCTAGAAGGGGGTCCTTCACCTGGAAACTTGGACCTGAGCACATTACTGTGCACTTTGATTGCTTCCTAGTAAATTATTCCTTTTTGCTCAATCGAAGTATTCTGGTTTCACAAAAAAATCCCTCCGCTATTTCAGATCATAAACCCATTCTTTTAGACTTCATCATCACTGATAATTTAGGTCCGCTTCCTTTCAAATTCCTCTCCATTTGGGAAAATACTAAGAAGTTGCCTCTCTTGTTTGCCAAGATTGGGTGAATTTTGTGGAAGTAAACCCAAGCTTTATCTGGGAATCTAAGCTAAGATTAGATGAAAAAAAAACAAGTTCTAAAGAATTGAGAAAAGAAGAAGGTGTACACTAGCCAAGAATTAAGAACTTTCCAAGAATCCCTCAAAGGTCTCCAAGAAAAAATGCACACCAATGATATTACAACATAAGTTTTGTGCAAGGAAAATGAGTTGGAGGACAGGATTCAAAATTTAGAAAGAGAAGAGGAAGAGGAGTGGAGAATTAGATCAAGGATTCTGTGTCTCAAAGATGGAGACAAAAATACCAAAGAATTCCATAGCTAGCATAAGGAAAGAATAAGAAGAAACATTAGCCTTAGCATTGAGGATGGCAACAGGAATCAAATAAACTCTTTTGAGAAAATTAAGGTCATTGCTTTTAAGAATTTCTAGAATTTGTACCAAGAAGAAGAGGAGGAAGACAAGGTGAATTCTATTAACCTGTGCCAATGCATTCCTCGATTAATATCAGATGATATCAATTAGGGGATGTTGAAAAGGATCTCTAAAGATGAATTCAAAGCAACAATATGAACTCTTCACCCTGATAAGGCCCTTGGTCCTGAAGGGTTCCCCATCTCCTTTTATAGATGTTTCTAGATTGTTATCAAGAAGAATCTCTATTGAATGGTCAACTTCTCTATAGGAAGGGATAGAATTGGGGGAGCAACGAATTCATCTTTCATTTCCCTCATCTCGAGGGATAAAAAACCCACCTATCTAAACATGGTTCATCCTATTTCTCTCTATAATGCCTCTCATAAAATTCTAACCAAAATCATTGCTTCCCATCTGAAGGAGTTCCTCATGAGAATTATCTCTAAAAATCAAAGTGGATTCCTATATGGAAGACAAATCACAGACAATATCATCATTGTTAAGGAAGCGAGCCACTCCAGTTTTGAAAGGAAAGAGAAATGTATGGCTATTAAGTTGGATTTAGATAATTCCTTTGATAGAGTTAGACATCGTTTTCATTTTATAGTTATGAGAAGCTTTGTATTTGAATAGAGGATCCTTCAATGGATCAAATCTTGCATCGGTAATCAATGGATCGCCCATATGGTCAATGGTAGGCCTACAATATTTTTTAAAATCTCCATAGGTTTAATATTACAATGGTGTCCTCTATTCTCCTTTTTGTATATCATTGTGGTGGAGGTTCCGAGCAAGAATTTGAATAAGCAATTTTATGATGGTTCTCTTCCAGGAGTCTGAATCGCATGTGTTTCAGACATGTGGAATCAAGGCAACAAATTATGCCCAATTTGCATATGACACAATCCTTCTGGGAAGTGCTTCAAATTTTATAGTGAAAAAGTTCAAAAACTCTGTGTCTGCATTTCTAAATTATTCGAGAGGAAAATCCCATGATGGAAAATGATGCATATACACAGGGAATTGTCCCCAAAATATTAATGCAAAGATCGTAAGGATTATGGGATTCAAGGTAATGGGGAATTGGATCTCCTTTAAATACTTGGGAGTTCTTATAACCCTCAAGAATCATAGCAGGGCTTCTGACTGGGAGGAGTCCATTCAAAAAATGAAATGGAAAATCCATTTTGGCGTCTTAATTGGTTGAATCTAGCTAGGAAAAGCATGCTTATTGAATTGGTCTTGATTTCTATGCCTTTATTTCTATGCTCAACACTCTTTGATATGGTTGGAATTCTCTCTAGCTTAGGAAAGGCCCAATCATAGGCTTTCTATGGCAAGGAGGTAAGGGAGGTGGTAAGAAATTTCATTTGGTGAATTGGGATGTCATCCAAAGTGAAAAGGGCATGGGAGGATTCGCAATAAGGGAGACCAATATTATGAACATAGCTATGAGCACAAAAATTCTTTGGTGTTATGTCACAGGTGGTATGGACTAGTTGAAATAAGTAATCGCTAAAAATATATATACTCCATAGCTTGGATGATGATCTATCTGGGCAGGGGTCCAAGATATGGAAGCTTTGTATGCAGGCTCAAAGTTAATCAAAGGAGATCTACAATGGATACCTAGGAACAAGAAAAGAATTAACATCTAGGAAGACAAAATCTTACACAATCCTCAACTAATTGAGAAAGAAGGTTTGCAAGGGATAAAAGAATGGTTAAAGAGAAATGCTTTCGTTAAGCTATACGATCTCTCCTCCTGGTCTAAGAGTGGATATTGGGTTGGCTGGTGATCCCTTAATGTTCCAGCTCCTCTACAAGATGATTTTGTTTCCCTTCTTCTTGATCTCAATGGAAAATCCTCGCTGAGTTTAAAGGATAAGGATAACCGAGGTTGGGACCCATCAGGAAATTACTGAGTGATAGAAGGTTACAATAAAATGTTGCAATATTATTCTCAACTCCCTCACTTGCAACTTTGGAAGCCTAACTTCCCTGCTAAAATCAATGCATTCTCCTGGTTGTTGGTCCATAAGAAAATTTTAACATCAAAAAATATCAAAAAGAAAGGAATCGAAGGCACAAATCGTTGTGTTTTATGTAAAAATAAAGAAGAAACAATTGACCATATTTTCCTAGAGTGCCCCGTTGTAACCATAGTGTGTGAAATCTCAGTGCAACGTCTAAAGATATCTCTCACTCACTCTGCCAAACCAAATCTCTAAATTCTTTATGGGTTGGAATCATCAATATTTGGGAAATATAAGGGGAAAAAAATCTTTCTAACATTTGGAAGGAGCTCCCAAAGTTCATCAATTGGAAACTATGGCTCTCTAGAAATTAAAAAAAAAAAAAAAATCTTCAAAGGAGTTTAAGTCAATCCTATTAGAGTAGCCAATAAGGCTTTAATTCATATGAAATAATTTCTTCTAGTGCAAAGATGGCATGTCAAGATTTTGGAATCAATGTCTCCTACAGAGTTTCAATGGACTTTTGAGTTCTATAAGTACAACTCCCTTCAGTCCAAAAATCCAGTCAGAGTGCAGAGATGGGCTTTGAATTTTTCTATAAAAGTCTCTATTTCTTGGAGGAAGGATGGGAATATCATGGCTCTCTTCTTTAATGGAGCTTCAAAAGGGAACCCACATGTGGCTGGTGTTGGAGGGGTCCTCTTTGACCCAGGAGGAAACAAATTTCATTCTTTCTCATAGGGTTTGGGAAAGAGAATGAACAATCAAGTGGAGTGGGCAACATTAATATACGACTTAGGGCAGCATTAATATATGACTTAGAATTATTGGAAGAAATAAAGATAGACAAGTGTAAAATATTTGGGAACTCTTGGATAGTCATACAAAATATGAGAAAGATTTAGGACAATTGAGAAGGAGTTCTATTAGCACATAAGAGAATTTTGGCAGGTAAAAAAACCACCCCGATCATATAAAACATTATAATAATGTTGAAGCAGACAGTTTTTCCAATATTGGTTGTAGCCTCATGGAAGGTGAGCTCTTAAGAGATAACTCAAGAAAATCAATTAAATGGTCTCCAATCTTTGTAGGCTAATTTTTTCAATCCCTTCACCCCACAAGGGGGCATACTTTATGTTGTTTTCATGAACAAAAAAGAATCTTGACTAAATTCCTCGATCCAAACGAGGGCTCTCATTGTTGGTCAGGGTGGCAGAGGGACGTTACCATGCAAATAAATGGAGGTGCAGTATTCTATGAACCCAGCCTCTCTTAATTTATTCAGACGTAGAAAACCCATGTGATCTATTTAATGGCAGGCCTTGCCTCCGATGGATCGCATGAGCGGGACTCTCTACAAGATGGAATCCTCGAGAATTCTAGCCTCTGTAACGAAAGGAATGCCCCAAGAGAAACTCTTGGAACCCCCAATTTCCCTTCTCTGATAAGCTTCCTCCCCTCTGCCATCATAAGTTGTGATTTTGGTAAAACGGAGGGCGTACAAACTGAGGAAGTGAAGGGCTACATGTCTGATTATAATAAATTTCTCTTTCTCTTCTATGAGCACGAGATTTCTTGCTTTGGCAGTAGGCTGGAGGACATGGAAACGAGTTATAGGGTTTTGGAAGCAGAAATGGAATATGTGAAGGGAACCCTGCAAAGGATGGAGCAAAATTTGACGAAGAAGTTTGGATGGATGCAGACATATCTTGAAGGCATGAGGAGCATGATAAAAAAAATGATTAGGGAAAGTGATGAGAGGCCTGAAGCCTGAGTTATTCAGCTCAAGGCTTCGATGGATGGAGTGCATGAGGAGATGAACGGTATTATGACTGATTTGCATGGAATTCTTGGATGCATCTGACCAACATGAACATGCCTCTCCAATGAAAGGTCTTTCCTCAATGATTCATGAAGCAGAGAATATGCAAGATGCAACGAACCTCATCGATGAATTTCAGGAATGGTTACCCTTTCCTTTCTTTTGTCTACTGAATGTTTTTTTTGTTTGTTTCCATGTACCCAATACATCAGGATATACTCCATAAGAGGTAGTAGAATAGGATATCATAACAATATTTCTCTTTTTGAGATAGATCTTTTTGTGAAGGATATGTAGAGCTGTTCTTGTTAAGATGGAAACTTTCAATATTCTTTGTACTCTTTTTTTTCATATTAATACAAATCTCTTTTCATTATGAGATTACCATCAAATATATGAGATGCGAGAATTATGTTCAAAACTTAGCAATACTTCTCTATATTAGTGGATGGTAGAGGTGGTAAACCGTTGGCTATCCTCGCAGAAGGCCTAACCTCAAAGGACTCAAGGCTTGAACCCGTGACCTCTTCCCAAACCGAGAGAGTGTGCGCACGTCTTACCAATTGAGCTAACCCTTGGGGCTTAAATATTTTGTATTTACAACATATCTTGTCACTTAAGGGAAGTTCCATGCATATTTAAACAAATTTCCTTTACACTTATTTACAGGAAATTCAATGCAAGAGATGACTCTTTGTCAAAGGA
This sequence comes from Pseudotsuga menziesii, assembly GCA_001517045.1. NCBI lineage: Eukaryota > Viridiplantae > Streptophyta > Pinopsida > Pinales > Pinaceae > Pseudotsuga > Pseudotsuga menziesii. The sequence continues at coordinate 387,415 of LPNX010876582.1, forward strand.
AGGATTATCTAGAGTTTTCTCTCAGCTTAAAGAATATAAATTAGAGATGGGATTGTGATATCATCTAGAACACGCTCTATTTATGAGTTTTGAGGCAATAGGAAATTCTACAACTATATTGATTTTTTTATTTAAGAATATTGTTAGTAGCATTTTGGTATTAGACAAAGGCCACTATGTTCTTGAACTTCAAGTTAGAAAACTATAATGATTTTTTTATGTAAGATTATTGTTAGTAGCATTATGTTGTTAGATAGAGGTCAAACTTTTGTTTAGAATACCAACCTAGAGCTATAATTAGGACTTATGTTTGGATGAGGATGAAGTGTTTGTATAAACGATTATGGGATGGATAGACTTTTTATGAAATATTGAGAATTATATTTAATTTTTTCTATGGAAATATAAATATGTTTTTTCTAAGGAAAAAAAATCACATTTATGGAATATCCCATAGAAACCTCTTGCTGGTGAAAGTAATATTAACTATGAAATACAATATTAAATGTTGAATGTGCATTAGAAGGAAAAATAATAATAAAACCAAAGGGAAAAATTGCAAGAGATATAAACAATCATATGAGAAACCCTCCTCTATTAAGTCATTTTTCAAAGGGGTTAATTCTAAATCAAATTATGATGTGACTAGTGAGAATAAATGATACCCTAGGCTATTTTGTTGAAGTTATAATATCAAATATATGAGCTAGAGATAACACAAGTCAACAAAATTGTAGTTATTGTGGAAAACTATTTTATATCTCCAATTGTGTTTAAAATTAATTTAGTTAAGAACGACATTATTAACCAAAGTGCTCAAGTTAGCATCTCAATGTGAGAAGATATGGGAAAGCCCCCATAAAATACATATAACACATGTATTATTGTGGTGAACCAATTTGTAGTGTGACACAAAGGGAAGATATGTATTGTTCACACCACATTATGTGGCATACAAACATTTTACGCAATTTAGATACTTAATTATTTTAAAGTGAAAATCCTATTCAAGATTTTGCATTCCATAAATGCTCCAAGGATTATACAAATATACAGACAATAAATTGATTCCATATAAGTGCCTTTATGGATCCACTTGGTTTTGGGAGTTTGAATATCTTTGAATGCCAATATAGGGCATAACAAATTCGGCCCCATTGCTAGAAACAGAATTCAATTCCATAGTTTTAGTAGATTAGCTAGAACAATTTAATAAAGGCATTTATCTGAAGATCATTTATCATCTTGTTGCTGCCGCAACCTTTTCCCCGGATTTAGTTTTTTACTTAAACCCTGGGACCCCTCCTTATCTTCGTTTGCTTGGATTGATTGTCAGAAGCTTGGTACCCTCGAGCGTATCCGTTTGTTTTTGTTGAAGTTGAATGCCCGCTTCTTGAATCTCCGTGTCCTTTTTCTTTTCATTTTCGTTGGTTTGTTCACTACCAGTCGAATGTTGCTATTGGCCTTTGCAAGGAAGTTGATTTTGTCCTTTTTGATTTTGATCCTTCACGCTGCTGATCGGGCCTTTTTCTGAAGTTTCCGAGTCTCACATCACCCGCCGTTGCGGCTCCCTGACCAAACCTTCCACCCGACGTCCGACGCCCGATTCACTGTGTAAGTCGCTAGCTACAGTTTTTGGTTCGCCCGCCGTTGCGGCCAGAGGGTAGGAGTTGATCCCGATCCGCTTGTCACCCGACATCCGACTTACTGACTGCCACCCGAACCTTTTCCTTTACCTCGTCGCCCGCCATCGACTCGCGTCCCGTCCGCCGTTGCGGGTGACATAACCTTCCAGCTTCCGACCCACTTCCCGCCTCCACCCGATCGCCTACGTCGCCCGCGTCTTCTTTCCCCCTCTGCTGGTACTCCTCCGCCGTTGCGGCTCCTGGAGCCTTCTTCCAATCGGTGTAAGAACCTTGTCTCATCCGATCTAAGAGCTGCCCGACCGCTGGTTTACCCTTTCGGTGCCGTTCCGAGCTTCCTCATTTCCTCACCCGGACGAACTAGGCTAGCTCGTTGTGAATATATCATTATATTTTTAAATTATGGATGCCTAATGTCTAAATTCAATGGATAATGCACCAAATTTGTATACAGAGATCATCTCATGAATCGCTGAAGCAGAGCATCGCGCCGGAAAGGACAACGAGAGCGAATGACCGAGGCGCCGACGGGACATTTTCTTTTCTGCGGTTACTGTCAGAAAATAAACGCCTGTGGAAATGATGGAGAAGGTGAAACGACCAGGAAAGAAACTGAATCGTCAAGGACAAGGAGGAGACGCGTTGAGAGACAGGAGGAGGGATCAGTGGTAGTTTAAATAAGGGGAAGCTCGATGAAACAAGGGCTTTTTCCCTTAGAAAATTTTGTAATTGTTGACTCGGAAGAGGAACTATTTC
>LPNX010876591.1:0-23171 GCA_001517045.1 Pseudotsuga menziesii
ATCAAATAAACCATTGATTTAATATGCATCATTTGAAAATCATTTCCAAACATGATTTAAGACAAGCTTCATAACCAGTAATGCATAACTAGTAATTCATAACTAGTAATGCATAAGAGATGGTGTAAACTTCCAACGTGAATAAGTTAATGAAAAGCTTTAACAAATTTGTTAATAATAGAATAAAACTTAAAGTTGAACCATAATTTTATTTTTACCCCACAACTATATAAATATGAGACTAACAGGTTGGCAAAACAATATAAGTAAATAAAGTGAAATTTGAAAATAAAGTTTAAATTTAAAAAACATTAAATAATAAAACTAATATAAAAATGAGTTATATTTAAAAGTAATAATTAATTTTCATAATTGGGAAGAAAAATCAATTAATCTCTAATTCAAATATGTTCAAGTGTGATAATAAGAGATTTGACAAATTTCGATGTATGGACCTTGGTGTTCAACAAAAGTGACCTAAAATGACAATATTGAAGACTTTGATGAAAATATTATTGTGCGTTTGAATTTCCCATATATAAAAAAAAGTCCCTTTTTGCATGCATGTTGTTCTAATCTAAAATATTATTGGGCGTTTGAACTTTCCATATAAAAATAAAATCGAATCCCTTTTTACATGTATGTTGTCTTAAACCGATTCCAGTAGAAGGCATTAAACCTTGAAAGAGGACACATAAGCTACAAAAGAAGCAAAATCTTTCAAGCGAATTCATCCAATATTACCAAAAAAAAGTTAGTAAAAGAAGAACATTGTGAAGATAAGAGGATGAAGGCCTAAACATAGATGTCTATCCATGTTTGGAAGATTGGAAATAATTTAGTATGCATCATTTGAAAACACAAACTAACCTTGCACGTTTAAAATCCGAACTATGTAGATCTAGATTGTTCACCAGCAGGAGACGGAAATAATAAACAACTCCAACAATCACCCGAAAATAGTGCTGCAACAATGGCAGGTGTGAATAAAATCTCGTTAAGGTCTTTGTTTTTATAGAACTCTTAGACGTCAAGTTGACCGTTGACCGTTGTAAAAAGCCAAGTTGACCATTGTAAAAAGCCAGTAAAATCTCAATGCCCTAGGTCAACTTGACGGTGTCGTCGCTATAGCGACGGATAGCCGTGGATATAGCGACGTCCAGATCTTTATCCATGGATACAGCGACGGATAAGACTCCCTGCGTGGATACAGTGATGGCTAGGCGTGGATACAGCGACACCTCATTCCTGTTGCTTCCGATTTTACACCAAAAATTAAGAAACGTGGAAAACCTCCGTGGAAAAATCCGCGCTTTTGTACTAGTGAATCTAAAGAATATTTTTTGGTCTTCTTGTGTTTACAGTACTTGTTATTTATAAATTCCCATAGAGAGAAATGAGAGCTCAAAGTTTTGGGCTTAAGTTCACTTCAAACTGTTTAGTGATCTCACAACTATTCTCACTTCAATACTCAAAAGATGTCCTCCTCTTAAAGCATGATCAAGTTACCTATGTTTTTCAATTATAATTTTAACAATGGGTTGTTTAGAATTTTTAACAGGAATTCTCCATCATTGTTAGTCTTCAGTTTCTTGATCACTCCTTCATCAAAATAGTATAAAGGCTGTGTTTTAAGAAGTTCAAGGCTTTTCTTTTTACTATGGTCATAAATTATAATATAACCATCTCATAACTCTTTTACTATTTCTAAAATTACACCATCTATTCGATTTGTTTGAAAGCATGAAGATCTTCTAGGATAACAATCGTATTCAAGTTATAACCTAAGGTAGAATACCTACAAAACAAACCACTATGATGAAATCGAAACATGACAATCATATGTTGTATAGTTTGAAAATGATTGTTGGTTTTGAAATAATGCAAATGTTTGATTTCAGCACTGACTATAGGTTTCGACCCATGCTTGGAGAAGTATTTGGATGGACACATGGATAGGTTACATCCACTCGAGGGTTGACTTAAAAACCTTGAAACCCTACTCATTTGCTTTGTGTAGCGAGAGTTTCTCCTTTGTGTTGGCTGAGCTAAGAGATCGCAGCCATGAGAGGCTTGTAACCACCTTCAAACATTTGACATTGCACCTGCAACTTCTATGTTGTGACTATTGGGAGAATTCATTAATGGTTTTGATCTTTTTGAGTGCTGCATAGTTACAATGAGAGTGTGTATTGGATTTTCTTTGAGGCTCAAAGGTTGTGCTTGCGTTTAACCTGCAACAAAACACTCATGGCTTCTGCATTCGTCTGGTTGAGTCGATTTCCTTATGTTTCGTTCACAGAGGTGACTTCATGTCTTATTCCTTTTGGCATGATGCCAAATGTGACATGGTGTGGCCATATCTCCTTAGCTTCAACTCCAATTTTCCACACGTAAAGACTTACCCTAAACTCAGGTTTAAATTTGTTTTCTTACGAGGGTTTTTACAAATTTTAAGCAAACAAAGTATTTATAATGATACGGCTTGGTTCTTGTAAATCTTTGCTTCCGGTTCCAATGATGTAGGTGAAGGAGAGCTCACTCTTCAGTTTTTACATGAGCATCCAACTAGTAAGCCCTAGTTCCAATGAGGGTTTCTTCCTGCGTGACGTTGTGGTTGTTGGAAGTTGGTTCTTGTGGTTGAAAATATGGCATGGCCTCGGTTCTCTATTAGCTTACATTTAAAAGCTTGTTTTTTATTACAAAATTTTTAGAAACCCTTAAAGGGTATTTCGTGCAAGGTGAAGAAGGATCTAGAAGCCGTGATGGAAAATGGTTTTTATTTGGTGTTTTCAGCCTTACGGCCTGAACAATGCAATTGATTTTATTTTAAAATGATAGATCCCAGCTTTGAACTCAATGAGGCTGTCAACCTCTGTCTAGTTAAGTTTTAGTTTTTATAATAGATTTTAGTAGGTGAAGAAAGACTATGAAACAATCAAGATTGTAAATGGGAACAAGATTTTTCTCCTGTCAGTAAATTATGGATACTGTTTGATATATATATATATATATATATATATTGCATAGTTTGGTTTTGTTAATAGGCCTGAGCCTTGACCCTTTAATTCTAAAGGCTGTAAGCCATTTCTTATTGTTTGATTCTGTTTTTGCAAATTGTTTATGTAATATTTTTAATTATTATCCTGTATTATAAGGATTCTAGTGCAAAGTTTATGGGATATTTGACTGTGTTTAAGAGTAATATTTTACTCTGTTTTTGGCTAAAAAGGGTTACTTAAAGAGTAAACCCTACAGTTCAATAATAGCATTATTTATACTTTAGTAATTCTTAGCTCTGTTTATTTAATATTTACCTCAATGATTTTTACAACTTGTTTTTAAATCTCAGCTAAGAAGGATTAGGGTTTATTACTACATACTTGTGAATAGGATATATTTATTTTTCAAAACCTAGGTAGTGTATTTAAGTTAATGTAGATACTTTTGTATAAGATCAGAGACATATTGTCTGAAAATCAAATGTTATAAAAATGTTTTGAAATTTTTCTTTACCTGGTTCTTAAATGATAGCCTGTTTATTATACTTATGTTTATTTATCAAACTGTAAGTTCTATGTTTTATAAAGAATACTAATATTAGAATTAGTTCTATAAATAATATGATTACTAATGTTTTTACATACCTATCTTTTAGTTTTTATCTGAAGTAAATACATTTACTACTTCTTTACAGTTGAAATCATAAGCAAACTAAAGTAAAATGTAGTTACAAATTTCATTCAAGTGAAAAGATTCATCATATTCACCTAAACACCCAGCTGTACTAGAGTACTGCTCGAGCCAGGTGTGGAAAAATACAATATGTAAATTCTAATTCTATATGTTTCTCCTTTTGCATATTTATTACTATTTCTAACATAAACTGCAATTTACTATGTCTAACATTACACAGTTACTCCTTTCTTCACAAAAGCTAATTAAATACTAACATGCCTGTATTTAAAAACTAGTAAACATTTTACTGAGGACGGTAAATAAAAATAACATAAAGAAAAATAGGACATGTCAATGATAAGACGACGACAACTTAAGGAGGTTGTTCCTCCCAACCAATCTCCTAGAGAATGCTTAGACAACGCTTCCTCAGGATCCGTGAGCTTGTTCCTGGTCCTCTTGGCAGAGTTCTAGGTGGAGAATATAACCTCAAGACCTTTTGTCACCTGACTGGTACAATTACCTCAGTAATTAAAATCTACTCACAGCAGTAAGAACTTCAGCCTAGTAGCTGTAATAAGTCCAGTCTCAATAGTTAAACCCTCAAACTCACTTTAGTAATCCCCTACATTGAATTTCTCTTGAGTAAATTCATTCACCTTGAATGATCACCTCTTAAAATGAGCAGCCTCAGTTGTTTTCAATGGGAAAATTTATAGAGATGCTTAGGTCTTCTGGGTCAGTTTTCATTTAATGAGCCACCTGCTCCAATTCCACTTTCTTGGGGAATCATGACCACAAAAATAGGGAAGAAGCCGCCTGCAACAATTGGAAGTTATTTGAGGACGCTGCCACTTGTCAGTGTACTCTCCACCCAGTCTCCTCCACCAATTGACCAGCAAACACTCTTTTAACAGCTTCCCTAAGTTGTTGTCTCATCATTTATTTATTTATAAATAAAATATTCTGAATTACATTAATTATTCTTGACCACACTGGGTCATCAATTAAAAACTTAGCATAAATTATAACACAATGTTCCTCAATTAACACTAAATTGTTTTTGAAAATTGGGGCATGTGACATACACACCCCCTTAAATTATAACATCGTCCTCGATGTTATTTATTCCTTGTCCTCAAAGTTCCCCTGAAATAGAATTAGATATGCATCCCGCATATGACTTTCCAATTCTTAGGTAGCTTCCTATGGACTAAGGTGATTCCATTGCACCTTCACCTGACCAATGGTGCGTTGCCGAAGCAATATCTCCCTCCACTCGAGGATACAATCCGGTTCCACCAAAAAATCTCCTTCGAGTTCCACCTGCACATCATTCCAATTAATAACATGAGTAGCATCATGTACATATTTTTTTAATACAGAAATGTGAAAAACATTGTGAACTCTTAAATTTGGTGGTAGAGCTAACTGATAGGCTACCTGTCCGATCCTGGACAATATTTCAAAAGCACCACAATATCGAGGTGCTAGCTTGGCACATCTACCCAGCCTCAGAGAACTCTTTTTGGGTCTCACCTTAATGAAAACATGTTCGCCTACCTGGAACTCCTTTGGAGTTCATTTAAGGTATGCTTAACTTTTCTGTCGATCTTGCGCAATTTTCAAATTACCTTGTACCTATTTTACAATTAATTCCATTTATTTCAATAATTCAGGTCCTAATACTAACCTGTCCACTGGATTACTCCAAGAGATGAGGGTATTGCATTTCCTTCCATACAGAATTTCGAAAGGACTATACGTAGTTGAAGCTTGATAATGATTGTTGAAAGCAAATGCTACCAGGTGTAAATAATCTTCCCATTTACCTATATGCTCCTTTACGTACATTCTGAGTAGATCCTCTAATACTTGATTTACTCTTTCAGTTTGTCCATCATTTTGAGGATGGAAAGAGGTACTAAAGATTAACGTAGTATTTAATCTTTTGAACAAAGATCTCCAAAAATTACTTGTAAATTTAGGGTCTCGATCTGAAATAATCACCTTCGGTATTCCATGCAACCAAAAAATTTGTTTTAAGAAAATATCAGCAATATTTGCAGCTTTATAAGTAGTTTTTACAGGTATAAAATGGGTTTCTTTAGTCAATTTGTCAACCACTACCATTATTGAGTCATTTAAGTTCTGATTTTTAGGTAATCCAGTAACAAAATCTCCCATTTCCGGCTAGGGATAGGAAATGGCTGAAGTAGCTCCGCTGGATGCTGATCTTCAATTTTTACTTGCTAACATTCAAAGCATCTAGCAATATATTCTTCCAGTTCATTTTTCATGTTTGGACAAAAATAATCCTTTCTTAGCATGGTTATATTTTTCTGATAATATGGATGCCTTGAATAAGGAGTTTTATGAATTTCGTTTAAAATTACTAGCTTAATCTTAGGTACATTAGGTACGTATAATATGTCTTTATACAGTAATATTCCTTCTTCATTCAAGTTGAACCTTGTACTTAGACTTTCTATTAAATTCTCTTTTACTTTTGCTTGTAACTTTTGGTAATTTTCATCTTGTTATATTCCAGCTTTAATTTGTTCTTCCAAATCTGTTGTATAAGTGCTGATAGCTACTATAAAATTCAGCTTTGCATTTCTACTTAATGCATCAACAACCTTATTCTCCTATCCTTTGATGTGTTGAATTTCAAAATCGTATTCACTTAGAAAATCTAGCCACCTAGCTTGCCTAGCATTCAAGTTAGGTTGATCTAACAAGTATTTCAATCCTTTAATATCCATCATTAAGATAAACTTCCTTCCAATTAAATGATGACGCCACATCTTCAAGGCATGTATGACAACAATTAATTCTAAGTCATAGGTCACATAATTTTTTTCATGAATCTTCAGTTTCCTAGACTCATAAGCAATGACATGTCCTTCCTGAGTCAATACTCCTCCTAAACTGTCTTTGCATGCATCAGTACAGACTATAAAATCTTTATTAGGGTTAACAATTCTTAAAATTGGTGTGATGGTTAATAATTTTTTTAACTTTTTAAAACTGTCTTCACACTTTTGATTCCAATCAAATTTCTTCCTCTTTTTCTGTAAAGAGGTTATCGAATTTGCTGTCGAGCACCCTAAATGCAGATAAGTTATTATCAACACACAGAGCCTATGAAATTTATTGTCAACCCAAGGAAGTCTTTTATCTCAAAGAGTAAATGCACAATATATGCTTAAACACCACATCATTGTAGTTAGTACTGCTCTTAAACAGCTATGTTCATCCCTCAAACTTCATGTGATCCCACCAATCTTCTAATACTACAAATTCAACCTCTTCCTTCTATACATCAATCAGAAATGAAATGAGATTCAATAATAATTACTGAGAGAAAGGAAATCCTATTCATAACCCAGAATAAATGAATTGCCTATTTGATCTAATCACACTTGGAATCCATAATCATAAATTAAATGTAATCTAGAAATTCAATTGCAACAGATCAAACTCAGCTATTCTAAGAATTGAATTGCAGAAACAAAGATCAACGATTATGACAATCAAAGAATTGTAAAGTTTCGTGGGATGTCAACCTGAAACCGTGGGACGAACAGAGCTGCTATGTACAGCTATTGAATAAATTGCATAGAAACTATCTACTCAGTCGACTGTTACGCTTATCGATCTTAGGAAAATGCAATACTGTAAATCACACATACTACTGCTGCGCACACAGAAAATATAATTAACAAAACATCACACAACCATAAATGGAAATATCCTACCTTAACTCAACAATCTCTGCGGAAGGCGGGCCCAGCCTTCACACAGAGACGCTGGATGAACAATGTACAGCTCCCTTAAACCAGCAGTAACTCTTTGTATTAAAAAGGAAGAATTATTACAGATTGCTCCTGCTGTCAATACACAAAATGAATTAACTATTTTCCAACCCCCTGGGTCGAGACAGCTTTCTGCATTTATACATACAAATGATAACATCCAATCCTATTACAAAGGGCAGCCATGAAGATCTCTGATCTTCAGGCGCCCTGAATAACACCGGTTGTTACAAGACGTGGCATGATATAATTATAGAAAATGCGAGAATACTGTTGACTGGCCCAGAAGTGGCGATCTTCTCAGATCGCCATAATATTCGAGCAGCTACACTGAAGATCCCTCGATCATAGAACATTCTGTTACGGCTACTCTGACCGGCTCTGTCTGGAATGTCACGTGCCTCAATAGATGATGGATAGATTGAATATCCCTTTCGAGTCACGACCACCCCTTGTCTCTAGACTTGTTCAGCTCCACCCCCCTGCATTTTGCTCATCTCACACTATCTTCATAGATCACACATATTAGCACAATTTCGAGAGATAAATAGCCTTAATTGTCACAGGAGTAAGCATTAATAAGATAAAACAATAATCAGTCTTACCTTGACAATTTAGGGAATAAAGTGAGGAAATTCAGTCTGATTGGCATGCTAAGCAGTGTAAAACAAGGGAAGAAAGGTGATTAAAGGTGGTTAAAAAGGGACCAATTTTGGACTCAACATTTGCAATTCTTGAAAACCCTTCGATGAACCTCCGGTAATAACCTGTAATCCCCATGAATGATTGGATGTCAGTTGTGTCTTTTGTGACTGGCCAATATTCGATTGCCTTTATCTTTTCGGGGTCAACCTAAATTCCTTCTTTAGTCACCACATGACCTAAGTACTTGATTTCATCTTTAAAGAAGTCACATTTACTAAATTTCGCAAAAAGTTGATGCTCTCATAACTCTTGCAAGAGAATTTTTAAGTGTTTTTTACATTCTTCTTCAGATTTTGAATAAATTAATATGTCGTCAATAAATATGACCACAAATGTATCTAGATATTTTTGCATTACATTATTCATTAGACACATAAAAACGGTTGGAGCGTTAGCACGCCCGAAAGGCATAATGACAAACTTGTAATGTCCATATCGAGTTCTGAAGGCTGTTTTAAAAATGTCTTCATCTTTAATTCAAACCTAGTGATATCCAGACCGTAAGTCAATCTTTGAAAACACCGTGTCTCGACGTAGTTGATCAAACAAATCATCTACGCGAGGTAACGGGTATATTTTATTGATAGTCATTTTATTTAATTGACGATAATCTATACATAGTTGTAGAGTTTCGTCCTTCTTCTTAACAAAGATGACAGGTGCCCCCTAAGGAGACACACTGGGTCTAATATAATTCTTATCAATAAGTTATTTTAACTATGAATTAAGTTCATTTAGTTCAAGTATATTCTTCTGATAAGGGGCTTTTGAGCTGGGCACTACACGAGGTACCAGCTCAATAGTAAAATCTAATTCCCGTTTCGGAGGCAGTCCCAGAATTTCTTCCGAAAATACATCTGAATATTCCTTTAGAATTGGTATATCTTCTAATTTTAATTTATCTATGTTGTTCATGTTATCTTCATCGATTACTGTTACTGCATAAGCCTTACAACCTTTCCTAACAGCTCTCTTGAGTTGCAGAGCAGAGATCTGCCTTACGACTGTTTTCTTAGGGATTTCCTTTACACTTATTAACTTTCCATCGTTACTTATGCAAGTAAAGGTTTTATCGAAGTAATTCAAGACCACCCTATGTTGCTCTAACCAATCCATACCAATTAATATATCATATGAAACTAAAGGTAATAAATTGAGTTTAACAAAAGTTTCAAACTGATCCATAGTTACTGCACAATTATTTACAAAGATAATTACCTTTCTCTTTGCACCAGTAGCTAACCGAACTAACCAAGAACTTGCAAACTTTTCAAATGGAAGCTTACACTTTTCTGCAAAATTAGGAGAAATATAGCTTAAAATAGCTCCTAGATCAATTAAAATCGATATAGGTATTTGATTTATCTTACCTTCCACTTCCACCATGGAAGTTTGATAGTCTGCTTGTCGATTCTCTAATGTTGCATTAATATTGGGCATTGTCCTCGCTAGATCACCAACAGTCATCTCCTCCTGTACTGTGTGGATGTTGCTAACAGTCTTCTTTCGATTGGGGCAGACTGATGCATAATGCGGACCATTGCATTCCCAACACTTTATGGGTTCTTTTCATTCAAAGTTCTTTGTATAGTTAATGTGGATGTTAGCAGATTCTTTATTCTTTTGATTATTCTGATTGGACTGTGAATTACTTGCATTCCCTTGGAAATTCTTATTAGGGAAATTTCTGGTGTTATTATTTTTAGAATTTCGATTAGGTACAAACTCTTTCTTCCTTTGTTGAAAGTTAGTATTCCTTTTGGCATTCTAGTTGGCTATACTCTTCTTTTTACGATTCTACTCATAACAAAAATTCGCTTTTCTCATTGCTTCTTCTATAGTTTTCGGATTGTCATACTCAATCCTGTCCTTTATATGATAAGGTAAACAGCTGAGAAACCGTTGTACCTTAGATTTCTCATCCACAATGTATGGCACATACCTGAGTAGACTTAGAAATTTACTATTCAGTTCTTTCATATTCATTGTACCCAGTTTTAACTCGTAGAATTCCTTAGCCCTTTCCTCATAGTACTGTTCAGATAAAAATTATTTTTGAAATATTTCTTGAATGTGCTCTAATTTATGTTTTCTCTCTTATACCTTTTACTCTTTTTAATTCCTGCCACCATATATCATCTTTTCCTGTAAAATTATAAATAGCCATCCTGGCCTTCAGTTGATTAGAATAGTTATAAATTTGGAAGTATTTCTTCATCTTGGATAACCAAAATGCTGATTCTTCCCCCTTGTCAATTTCTCCATTAAATTTTGGCAGCTTGATGTTCTTGAACTCCCCAGAGATTTCTTCATAAGGTTTATATTTTCTTTTCCTAGTATGGTGGTTATCTTCACTACTGTCACTAGTATAATGAGAGTTGTGTTTATCACCATATACTTCGGAAGATGAGCTACTTTCATTTTTAACTTGTTTAGTCTTTTTATACTTATGTTGATAACCTATATCTTCAGAATCAGTTCTTTTACCCTTTTTCTTAGTATGAAATCTTTCTATTAAGATCTGATTTAGCTCCTGTTGAGCTCTCAGAATCCTCTCATTTTCTTTCTTAACTGATTCCATCTCTGATTTTAATTCTATAATTGTTTGTAGTAGTTCGAAAGAATTATTGGTTATATCTTCTTGTATAGGTTCGATTTGAAGATTATCTCGTTTAGTGTAAGGAGATTCCTCATCCGCATATTATTCTAATCTATCCATACCTGTCATTAACTCAAAAACAAATTTCTCTGTGTCTATCATTCAAAGAAAACAACATTAGCATAATTCATTTAAATTTATTGTTCCATATAAGCAAGTTGAGCTTCATTAAGGCCTAGTGTTTGAACCTTGTGCTTTGATACCACATGTAATAATCCAAAAATTCATAAAAATTTAAAATTTTTTAAGGGGACATAAAATGTCTAAAGTCGCAGTTAAGTAACTACTAATGGTTAGCAGAAAATGAAATAGTTTATAAAAGAACTTGGGATTTCTTCTTTAAAAGAACTTGTAAACTAATGGATGTAATCTTAAACACTTGTGTTGTACTATTAATGACTTAACAACTTTAGTTCTATCAGAGTTAGAAAAGGACTCGCATTTTGCTACTGCTAGATATACTGATGATTAAGTTTTGTCAACTAAGTAAGAATTCTTGTATGAGATCAGGGCTTACTTAGCATTCTACTAACTCAATTGGACTGCTGGTTCCTTACAGTTTTAGCAGGTAAGCATAAGATCTAGTAGGTTTTATTTAAAATTACGTCAAGAACTACTTCCCTAGCATGATTAAGATGCTAGTTTTAGAAATGGTCTAAACATGATGCATGTCTTCAAGGAGGTAATGTAAATTCTTTTCTGCTGTTATAAAAGCATAGTTGCATTTATAATTAACACTATAATGAATTTCTATCAAAAACATAAACAAGGGTTTAAATTGCAAGAGCAAGTACTTACCAAAGTTCCTTCAATCGTATGAGGATTATTCTCTAAAAATCTAAAGAATACGGTTTGGTTTTCTTGTGTTTACAGTACTGGTTATTTATAAATTCCCATAGAGAGAATAGAGCTCAAGTTTTTGGGTTTAAGTTCTCTTCAAACTGTTTAGTGATCTCACGGCTATTCTCACTTCAATACTCAAAATATGTCCTCCTCTTAAAGCATGATCAAGTTACCTATGTTTTTCAATTATAATTTTAACAATGGGTTGTTTAGAATTTTTAATAGGAATTCTCCGTCATTGTTAGTCTTCAGTTTCTTGATCACTCCTTCATCAAAACAGTATAAAGGCTTTGTTTTCAGAAGTTCAAGGCTTTTGTTTTTACTATGGTAATAAAATATAATATAACCATCTCATAACTCTTTTACTATTTCTAAAATTACACCATCTATTTGATTTGTTTGAAAGCATGAAGATCTTCTACGATAACTATCGTATTCAAGTTATAACCTAAGGTAGAATACCTACAAAACAAACCACTATGACGAAATCAAAAGATGACAATCGTATGTTGTATAGTTTGAAAATGAATATTGGTTTTGAAATAATGCAAATGTTTGATTGCAACACTAACTATAGGTTTCAACCCACGCTCGGAGAAGTATTTGGATGGACACGTGGATAGGTTACATCCACTCAGGGGTTGACTTAAAAACCTTGAAACCCTACTCATTTTCTTTGTGTAGCGAGAGTTTCTCCTTTGTGTTGGTTGAGCTGAGAGCTCGTGACCATGAGAGGCCTGTAACCACCTTCAAACATTTGACATTGCACCTGCAACTTCTATGTTGTGACTGTTGGGAGAATTTGTTAATGGTTTTGGTCTTTGTGAGTGTTCCATAGTTACAATGAGAGTGTGTATTGGCTTTTCTTTGAGGCTCGAAGGTTGTGCTTTCCTTTAACCTGCAACAGAACATTCATAGCTTTTGCCTTTGTCTAGTTGAGTCGATTTCCTTGTGTTTCCTTCGCATAGGTGACTTCATGTCTTATTCCTTTTGAGATGGTGCCAAATGTGACCTAGTGTGGCCATCTCTCCTCAGCTTCAACTCCAAGTTTCCACAGGTAAAGACTTACCCCAAACTCAGGTTTAAATTTGTTTTCTTACGAGGGTTTTTACAAATTTTAAGCAAACAAAGTATTTACAGTGATACGACTTGGTTTTTGCAGATCTTTGCTTCCGATTTCGATGTTGTAGGTGAAGGTGAGCTCACTCTTCAGTTTTTACATGAGCATCCAACTGGTAAGCCCGATTCCAACGAGGGTTTCTTCCTGCATGACGTTGTAGTTGTTGGAAGTTGGTTCTTGTGGTTGAAAATATGGCATGGACTCAGTTCTCTGTTAGCTTACATTTAAAATCTTGTTTGTTATTTCAAAATTTTTAGAAAAACTTAAAGGGTACTTCGTGCAGGATGAAGAAGGCTCTAGAAGCCGTGATGGAAAATGGTTTTTATTTAGTGTTTTCAGCCTTACTGCCTGAACAATGTAATTGCTTTTGGGCTGATGCACAATCATGGACTCCTTTAAAGACACTTTAGATGCCACATAATACTGGAATAAACGCAAAACTCTAACTTTAGGTGACAATTAGGGGTACTTCCCTAACTTATTTGAAGATGAAGTAAAAAGAGAAAAGATAGGAAATTGAATCAGCTTTCATACTATATAGGATTTATGCAAGGAAAATGTGTGTAAATAATTATAAAATTAGTTTTTGTGAAAGTGGGTTTTCAAATTTTCAATACATCTTAACATATATTTTTGTGCGGGTACAACAATATATGAGGTAAATGATGTCAATTTGGGATAAAATCTTGCAGACATATAAAGGACAATGGGCCTAGTGCAACACTATTTATTCAGAATTTTTCATGAATTATTATTATTATTATTAATTATTGATCACAAAAGCTTGAAATTAAAACCTTATGGGCGGGTGCAACACTTTAGGGGCAAAAATTAATAAAATCCTTGATTTCTAAATATAAGATCGTAGAGCTTGATCTTGTCTAGTGCACCATATAGTTTTATTGGGAAATGGTGATGGAAATCAAAAGTTATATAACAAACAATCGATGTATCTATTTTCAAAAACTGATGTGTGCCATTTAGAAAAATAATTATAAATAAATAAAACATAGTTTTGAAGGAAAAAATTACATATTCAAAATCATAAGATCATACTCTACAATATCCTAGATTTTCATAAACAAATATTGTGTATATCATAGCAAAACACACCATCAAAACTGAGCATATTGATAGAGTTCTAAAAGACAAGCAATAGCCCTGGTTTATTTGTCCTAGCCAATAGGTTCGGTAGTCCGAAGCTATTTCCGAACATAATCCCAAACCTTATTCCCGCTGATTATTTTAATTTTAAAATAACGCATATGCATTATAGCTTATTCATATCGCATATGTGTTATAGCTTCTTCATATTGCATATGTGATATAACACATATGCAATATGATAAATTTATAACATATATGCATTATAACGCATATGCGTTTTTTCTTAACTAATTTGGTACGAGAGTAAAAAAAACTAATCGCATCCTTGTCCCATTATAATACCATTTAGAAAACACTATGATGGACACAAATAATTCCTCCTTTTAATGATGAACGAATCCATGGGCTACGCATCCAAGAAAATAGGGCAGTGAACAAAGCCATGGGCTGTGCATCCAAGAAAACAAAAATCCCCCCTGTACTTCGATCTATTCAGCTTCAAGGGAAAATTTGCAACATTAACAAAGAGATTGAAGATTGATTTATGTCAGCACTCAAAGGACATTATAAAGTCACAATAATGCTTGTTTGGTAGCTCTTTTGGATGTAAAAAAGCCAGAACGAGTACCGATGGATCAACGTACGCTCTCATTGCAAACCGCTAGTGATGATTCGTCGATAGGTGATAGGTGACTTTAATCAACATTGTTATAGTTATCATGTTCTTTTAATTGTATCCTCATCATCATCATAGTCATCATCCTCCTCATCATCATCATAGTCATCATCCTCATCCTCATCATCATCACCATCATCATCCTCATCATCATCCTCCTCCTCCTCCTCCTCCTCCTCCTCATCATCATCATCACCATCATCCTCCATCATCATCATCATCATTGTTCATCTTCATCGTCATCATCGTTCTCCTCCTCCTCCTCATCATCATCACCATCATCATCCTCATCGTCACCATCGTCATCATCATCATTACCATCCTCATCCTCACCCTCATCCTCATCATCATCATCATCAAACTCATCATCATCATCATCACCACCCTCATCCTCATCATCATCACCATCATCATCATCCTCCTCATCATCATCATCATCACCACCACCCTCATCCTCATCATCATCATCATTATCATCATCATCAGCATAAGCACCCTCATCCTCATCATTATCATCATAGTCATCCTCCTCCTCCTCCTCCTCCTCCTCCTCCTCATTGTTCATCGTCATCATCATCATCATCATCATCATCACCACCATCACCATCCTCATCATCATCACCCTCATCCTCATCATCATCACCATGGTCATCATTTCATCATCATCATCATCATCACCCTCATCCTCATTATCATCATCATAGTCTTCCTCCTCCTCCTCATCACCATCACTATTCATAATCATATTCATCATCACCCTCATCCTCATCATCATCACCATCCTCATCCTCATCCTCATCCTCATCATCATCATCACCCTCATCCTCAGCATCATCATCATCACCCTCATCCTCATCGTCATCATCATGGTCATCATCATCAATCATCACCCTCATCCTCATCATCATCATCATCATCATCATCATCATCCTCATCCTCCTCATCACCCTCATCCTCATCATCATCATCATAGTCATCATCCTCCTCATCATCACCATCATTGTTTATCATCATCTTCATCGTCACCCTCATCCTCATCATCTTTACCATCCTCATCATCATCATCATCGTCATCACCCTCATCCTCTTGATCATCATCATCACCCTCATCCTCATCATCATCATCATGGTCATCATCATCATCCTCATCCTCATCCTCATCATCATCATCATCACCCTCATCCTCATCATCATCATCATAGTCATCATCCTCCTCATCATCACCATCATCATCATCATAGTCATCATCCTCCTCATCATCACCATCATTGTTCATCATCATCTTCATCGTCACCCTCACCCTCATCATCATCATCATAGTCATAATCCTCCTCATCATCACCATCATTGTTCATCATCATCTTCATCGTCACCCTCATCCTCATCATCATCACCATCATCATCATCATCATCACCCTCATCCTCATCATCATCATCATGGTCATCCTCATCATCATCATCATCATCATCATCATCACCCTCATCCTCATCATCGTCATCGTAGTCATCATCCTCCTCATCATCACCATCATTGTTCATCATCATCTTCATCGTCACCCTCATCCCCATCATCATCACCATCATCATCATCAACATCATCATCATCATCCTCATCCTCATCATCATGGTCAGCATCATCATCATCATCACCCTCATCCTCCTCCTTCTCATCATAGTCATCATCCTCCTCATCATCACCATCATTGTTCATCATCATCTTCATAAGCATAGATAAATGTAAATTGCATATATTCAGTGAGCACTAAATCGCATATGCGACATATCGCATATGCATTTTGGAGAACATGTAAAAAACCTCCCCGTTCATTAAAAAACATTGTATCAATATCACATATGCAATATATCGGAGGTGCGTTATATTGCATATGCGAAATGTGTTGTATACAAAATGTTGGGTTGCATGCTGTGGGCCAGGTTTACTGTATCAAAAGACATAATTCGTTTGAATCCGCACACAGAGAACTGTTCAACATGCAATTTTTAATGGGGAATGCACGTAATAGAGGTCGAAAGTCAGCAAGGAAGGTGCTTACATTGGAAGAAGTAGAAAATAAAAAAGAAAAAAAAGAGGGAAGATTCAAGAAATCATCGACATTCATTACATGAGCAAATAGTTCCCATTCCCCCTCAAGAGATACATGATGTAGAGGCTGAGGAATATAATGCAACATTAAAGGAAGCTGGTTATAGGGAAGTTGATATTATTGATCCATTAGTAAATGGACAATCTTGTGAAGAGTTCAATAATTATGTTACTCCCGATGCAAATGTGACTCAGCAACAACCATGGTTGGTGGTTCAATCTCCTAATCGAAGTTGTCAGCCTGCAGTGGATGTAAACATCACTCCAACATTTCAAATGGCAACAAATTTTGCATCAAAACAAAGGAGAACTCCTAAACCAATACAAGTGGATGAGAGTGGACTGACTTCCATGGAAGGTAAGGTGGCTAAATGCACTATCCTTTGTCATTGTTCTCAAATAATGAAACAATATTTTGATAACAAATCCGAAGCCGGTAAATGCCAATTGTTTTTAGCTTTGCTTAAATCTAGAAATATGGAAACTTTAAGAAGAAATTTAGGCATAACAACAATGAAGAATATCAAATCAAGTAATCACATTGTTAAATCTCTTGCTGCTGCATTCACATCGATTGGTAAAAAAACTCGTTCACAAGACTGTAATGTGGCTTGTCATGTATTGACTGAATCAATTGTATGTAGATCCACAAGACAACGTTGTTTACTTAAATGCACATCACAAATTGTGCCTTTACATCCAAAGACACTTAAAAAATATTCAGTAAGAGGAGACAACCTTGATGTAGAGGGACAAATGGAAACATTATGGGCATTTAGCGGTAGGTTTTCCCGCAAAGACATGAATTTAGTCAAAGCAGTGAAGGGCCTAGTGCAAAATTTTTGGCATGATAACACTAGGCCTTCTTCTAGCATGAAGGATGTGTTAAAACATTGTAGGGGTTCTAGAAACAATGAACCTCATGTTAAACATTATCTTGAAATGACATAAACTCAACTGTTCGAGATGTTTAAAGTTTCCCACGTAGAGCTAAGGATCGAGAAAAGATCTTTTGAAAAATGAAAGCCTTGGTATGTTAGAATCAATACTATTTGGAACACTTGGTGTTGTAGATACCACATAGATTTTGACCTATATTACCATACATTTGCACATATATGTCATTTTTTGCATCCTAACAAAATGCATACAGGAATGCTCAAGTACAGTACCGCTAATGTCATCCAGATATTTCATCCATAGCATAATGTGCCCGAGGCAAGATGGGCAGACACATTACTTAAAACAATGTGTAGACGGTTCTTGCAACAATTGTGGTGGGCTATCATTACGGTCTGATTGCATCCATGAAAGTGAAGATCAAGCATTCGGGAAGGTAATTGTCGAGAAGCAAAACTATCAGTATGAGACATATCAGCTACATGATGGGAAAGAAAGCAGGAAGATTAAATTGGTGACTTCACAGGTAAATTGTTGAATATTGACATATTAATATTCATTTACATGGTCATCATATATGTGGTTTATTGACATATTAATATTCATGTACCAGGTGCGAGTATGTGATTTTATTCCAGAGTTTCGTGGAAAGATCCAACAGTACATTCAACATGTCGATATGGCACGGTGGCAAGATGAGCAATTCAGAATATGCTGGGACACCTTCCCTCTTGGAACAATACTATCAGTGGTTGATTTTGCAGAAAATTACACCCTACAACCACAAAATGAAATTCAAAGTCAGTACTATCACTCAGAGCAGGTGAGCATAATGGCCCATATCATGTATCGACATGGGAAAGATAGCAATGAAGAGAAATGTGTGATACTGAAAGAAAGTCACTTCTACATAAGTGACGACCGGACCCATGACATTTATTACGTGCAACATTGCTTTAAACTATTCTATGATCATGTGATAGCTATGGATATACCATTTTATTGTCATTTCATTTGGTCAGATGGTTGTGATGGACAGTTGAAGAATGCACGTGTATTTGAGTGGTTGTGTTTGTTGCACATAAAACACAAGGTGCCACATGTATGGAACTACTTTGAAACTGGTCATGGAAAAGGAGAGCACGATGGTTCTAGTGCATGCATTAAAACTACCATTCGAAGGGAAGAGATGAAGTTTATAGGTGCTTTCCTTCGAGACGCTGCATCATAGTCGAATGGTGTGCATCTATCATGGGAGAACAAGCAATAAGGAAACACTTAGTGCAAAGAATATTCTAGGAGGTGACAAAGGTGGACCGATCACAAACACATTGGGTGAACACAGTGCATGGAACTTGACAGTTTCATTCAATTAGAAGCTCAAACAACTCGGCCCTACAAATTTGGACAAGATTGAAGGCTTGCTTTTGCAATTCCTATAGCATCAGTGAATGAGATGATTTCCAGGATATGGATACCGTTGATACATGGGATCGAGTGACACTTGGCACCAATTTCAATGGGGTTAATGAAATATACCATTTGTAAGATGATCAGACACATATTTCTATAGACTATGATCACATATCAGATCTCATACAAGCAGGTACATGAGGAGTACCTAAATAAGAAAATGTATTTATGTATTGTTTACTCGACCTATGTAGAATTTAATTTATGTAGAAATTAGAAATGAAAGACCTTATTTACAAAATGTATTGTTAACTCGACCTATTTCCTTTCACACGTCAGATATATGTAGTGGTTGCCCCAAAAAATAATGAATGGGGTTCTGATTATTGGTTGGCACGTTGCTTAGAGGGGAAACAAACCATTCTTGAACCTGTTACAGATGATGAAAATATTGAATTCCCAATCGGCTCGATGGTTATAAAAAGGGAGTACTTGACACTTGCAGCACAACAGAAAAGGAAGGGTGGGTATGTATATCAGGATTATAGACCAGGATCTATTGTATACCACTTCACCAACCTAGTAGTTGGTATAAACATCAATTTGCGTACACTTGGTCACAAAAATAGGTCACATGTATGATACTTGCTACCTCATATAGAGCACGAAATATTGATGGACACCATCGGCTTAGAGATGATCCGAATGGCCTACTTGTATGAGTGCATTGTCAGGTGCGTTATTTAACCTTTAAAGTGAATTTTGAAGCACAACTTCAATTATTTATCCTTACTTTATTCCAAATGTAATAAACCTGTGATTGACAGATACCATTCACAGACATAATTATATTATTCAGATGATACTGGACACTATAAACACGATCGTACAACCTCGGGTGAGTTATCTATAAATCATGTTTGCATATTTTCATTGGGTTCTCTTTTCTTTCTTATGATGTTACTAATGTCTAGCCTTTCGTGTGCCTAGGATACAAACACCATCTACTGCACATTGGAGGCACCAAGAATGGCGTCTTTAGACACCAACAAATAGAGTTTGGAAAATAACAAGCTCTTGAGTTGTTGAAATTTACATTTCCTGATGTTTTTAGTTTAATATACATTTAAATACATTTCCATGTACAAATTGGAAACCAACTAGGCTTACATGATCACCAATACTTGCATGCACCAACTAGGATTTCATGAACACCAATTTGCATGCACCAACTAGGGTTGACAAGGTATGAGATGGAACTAGGGTTTAGTGAGAAATTTGCAAGTTAAGAGAGGGAGCTAGAAACACATGGCCATGTACAAATCAGAAACCAACTAGGCTTTCAAGAACACCACTTTGCATGCTATCACTAGGGTTGAGAAATAATGAGATGGATGAGGTTTTAGTGAGCAATTTACAAGTTAAGAGATGGAACTAGAAACACATGATCACCAATACTTGCATGCACCAACTAGGCTTTCATGAACACCAATTTTCATGCACCAACTAGGGTTGACAAGGTATGAGATGAAACTAGGGTTTAGTGAGCAATTTACAAGTTAAGAGAGGGAACTAGAAACACATGATCACCAATACTTGCATGCATCAACTAGGATTTCATGAACACCAATTTGCATGCTATAACTAGGGTTTTCAAATAATGAGATGGATTAGGGTTTAGTGAGGAATTTGCAAGCTAGGAGAGGGAACTAAAAACACATGATCACCGATACTTCCATGCACCAACTAGGCTTTCATGAAAACCAATTTGCATGCACCAACTAGGGTTTAGTGAGCAATTTTCAAGTTAAGAGAGGGAACTTAGAAATACATGATCACCAATACTTGCATGCACCAACTAGGCTTTCGTGAACACCAATTTGCATGCACCAACTAGGGTTGACAAGGTATGAGATGGAACTAGGGTTTAGTGAGCAATTTACAAGTTAAGAGAAGGAACTAGAAACAAATGATGACCAGTACTTGCATGCACCAACTAGGCTTTCATGAACACCAATTTGCATGCTATCACCAGGGTTGACAAATAATGAGATGGATTAGGTTTTAGTGAGCAATTTACAAGTTAAGAGAGGGAACTAGAAACACATGGACATGTACAAATCAGAAACCAACTAGGCTTTCATGAACACTAATTTGCATGCTATCACTAGGATTGACAAATAATGAGATGGAACTAGGGTTTACTTCAAGCAATTTACAAGTTAAGAGAGGGAGCTAGAAACACATGGCCATGTACAAATCGTAAACCAACTAGGTTTTCATGAACACCACTTTGCATGCTATCACTAGGGTTGACAAATAATGAGATGGATTAGGGTTTAGTGAGAAATTTACAAGTTAAGAGAGGGAAATAGAAACACATGATCACCAATACTTGCATGCACCAACTAGGCTTTCATGAACACCAATTTGCATGCACCAACTAGGGTTGACAAGGTATGAGATGGAACTAGGGTTTAGTCAGCAATTTACAAGTTAGGAGAGGGAACTAGAAACACATGATCACCAATACTTGCATGCATCAACTAGGCTTTCATGAACACCAATTTGCATGCACCAACTAGGGTTGACAAGGTATGAGATAGAACTAGGGTTTAGTGAGCAATTTACAAGTTAAGAGAGGGAACTAGAAACACATCATCACCAATACTTGCATGCACCAACTAGGCTTTCATAAACACCAATTTGCATGCTATCACCAGGGTTGACAAATAATGAGATGGATTAGGGTTTAGTGAGAAATTTACATGTTAAGAGAGGGAACTAGAAACACATGGACATGTACAAATCGAAAACCAACTAGGATTTCAAGAACACCTATTTGCATGCTATCACTAGGGTTGACAAATAATGAGATGGAACTAGGGTTTACTTCAAGCAATTTACAAGTTAAGAGAGGGAACTAGAAACACATGGCCATGTACAAATCGGAAACCAACTAGGCTTTCATGAACACCAATTTGCATGCTATCACTAGGGTTGACAAATAATGAAATGGAACTAGGGTTTAATTCAAGCAATTTACAAGTTAAGAGAGGGAACTAGAAACACATGGCCATATACAAATCGGAAACCAACTAGGATTTCATGAACACCAATTTGCATGCTATCACTATGGTTGACAAATAATGAGATGGAACTAGGGTTTGGTGAGTAATTTACAAGTTAATAGAGGGAACTAGAAATTGGAAACCAACTAAGGTTGACAAATAATGAGATGGAACTAGGGTTTAGTGAGGAATTTACAATTTAAGAGAGGAAACTAGAAACACATGGACATGTACTAAATGGAAACCAACTAGGGTTTCATGAACATCAATTTGGATGCTATCACTAGGGTTGACAAGTTATGACATGGAACTATGGTTTAGTGACCTCTTTACAAGTTATGAGATGGAACTAGAAATGCATGGATGTATGTAGATATTGAAAACCAACTAGGGTTTGTATTGTTTGATGGATGTTACTATGGTATGATGTTAGTATCATAGGATATTGTAGGGTATGATATGGTATATATTACACATGCATGCATGACTTAGTGTTATGATGTTAATGTATGGTATAGTACAATTGTATGGTATGTTAGTATGGTATGATGTTAGTATGTTATGTTATGGTATGTTATTGTATGTTAATATGGTATGATGTTAGTGTCATAGGGTAATGTAGGGTATGTTATTGTATGTTAGTATGGTATGATGTTAGTATCATAAGGTATTGTAGGGTATGATATGGTATATTACAATGGTATAGTATGTTAGTATGGTATGATGTTAGTATCATAGGGTATTGTAGGGTATGTTATTGTATGTTAGAATGATATGATGTTAGTATCATAGGGTATTGTAGGGTATGATATGGTATATATTACACATCCATGCATGACATAGTGTTATGATTGTTAGTGTATGTAATTTAGTTAGTGTATGGTATGGTTATGATGTTAAAAATTTAAGGATAGCCATAATGTTAAAATGTTGACGAGTCATAAATTATTCCTTTAAGTATTGGAAATTCAAAAGTTAGCACACATGTGAACCACACATATCATTATATCACATAGGTGAACCACACATATCATGTTCCAAGATCAATTCAACCATATATGTATAAATTTGAACCTT